>JBBPMJ010000176.1:0-55900 GCA_038090255.1 Austroboletus niveus
GTACTTCGTCCATGAACTTGAGAAGGGTTGGCCAACACGACAACGTCTCGAGTACGGCGGGCCGGAGCTTTGGCCGTCGGACTTAGACCTCGACCAACTTGTGGAGAAATCGGAAGGTCTGTTCATGCATGCCGCTACGGCTGTTCGATATATCTGCGGGGAAGGCTCTCCGGCAAGACGGTTGATGAACGTCCTGAAACTCCATGATGGCTTGGACTCCTTGTACGCTCAGGTTGTCGAGGACGCCAGAAAGTATGACTATTTTGACATTGTCATGGGAAGCTTGATGTACCTTCGATATCCGCTCACCATCAACGAACTCTCCATGATTCTATTCGCCGTCGATAGGACCCTGGAGGTTCCTGACATCCGAAAAGCCTTAGATGGATGCCACTCTATTCTTACTATTCCTAATAATACAGAAGACATCAAATTCTGCCATGCGTCGCTACGAGACTTTCTTACCAACCAGTCCCGGTCGGGGGCCCTCTTTTATGCTCCTGCTATGTGTCATCGACAACTCATGGTTGACTGTCTCAAAGCAATTACAACAGCCTTCAGCGATGGCAGCCGTGCACCAGAATATGCTCTTACATCTTGGTATCATCATGCTTGTTTGTTCGTGTCTGCGAGCAGCGCCAACAAGGGATTAGGAGGGCTGGAAGATGAAGCTATGCAGTGGGTCAAGAAAATCGATTTAAAATGGGTAAGGTCGTGGATGAAGGAAGCACTGCGTTGGGCAGGCTTGCCATATCTGAGAGGAGATTTCCCACCAACAAAGGTGAGAGATGAATATATGAATGCAGATATTTGACGTTGATGACGCCAACGTAAGGATTCAGCAAAAACTTATCAGACTATGTACTTGGAGTTGCAAATGAGAAAAATTTCAGGGATACTTGAGGTCAGACTTTAGCAACTTAATTACAAAATTGAATACTAACTTCAGGTTTTGTTGGATCGCTAGGACGTAAGTCTGAGTCGCAGTCATCATGAAGCGCAAGTACTAATACTGGAGCACATGGATCTACATTAGTTTGTGTGTGATACAAACTGTCGCTTGATGAACGCTGACATACACATCTCAATAGCAGGTACGTATGCACGATCGCATGTAGAATACAACCAATGATTGGAAATGTCGACTTTGTAAAGGTGTGTACTGCTCTTCGCATTTCATTCGGCACTGCTTTTCTGACAAGAGAGGGTGGTTGATGTAGACGGTGGGTGACATTCAGAGAAGACGGTCAATTTCGCTATTGACTGCCTAATTTACATACACATGCAGCATGTACGTTGCTATTCGTGTTTCATTGCAGCGATCACACACGTTGATTTACATGTTTTTCAACAGGTGGTGAGTGATCAGGTTACGGTGCATGGAGTCACTTCGACCATTTGACAATTCGTGGCCATCCTCAGCGAGTACGTGATCGTTCTCGATGGATCGTTGAAGTCGACCTGACCATTTGACAATTCGTGGCCATCCTCAGGAAGTACGTGATCGTTCTCGATGCATCATTGAAGTCGACCTGACCATTTGACAATTCGTGGCCATCCTCAGCGAGTACGTGATCGTTCTCGATGGATCGTTGAAGTCGACCTGACCATTTGACAATTCGTGGCCATCCTCAGGAAGTACGTGATCGTTCTCGATGGATCGTTGAAGTCGACCTGACCATTTGACAATTCGTGGCCATCCTCAGTATGTACGTGATCGTTCTCGATGCATCGTTGAAGTCGACCTGACTATTTGACAATTCGTGGCCATCCTCAGCGAGTACGTGATCGTTCTCGATGCATCGTTGAAGTCGACCTGACCATTTGACAATTCGTGGCCATCCTCAGGAAGTACGTGATCGTTCTCGATGCATCGTTGAAGTCGACCTGACCATTTGACAATTCGTGGCCATCCTCAGGAAGTACGTGATCGTTCTCGATGGATCGTTGAAGTCGACCTGACCATTTGACAATTCGTGGCCATCCTCAGTCTGTACGTGATCGTTCTCGATGGATCGTTGAAGTCGACCTGACCATTTGACAATTCGTGGCCATCTTCAGTATGTACGTGATCGTTCTCGATGCATCGTTGAAGTCGACCTGACCATTTGACAATTCGTGGCCATCCTCAGGAAGTACGTGATCGTTCTCGATGCATCGTTGAAGTCGACCTGACCATTTGACAACTACTGCGCATCCTCAGATCGTGCGTGACCAGCGTGGATATTTCTAATCAGTATAACCTGATATCATATCTCACAATTTCTTTACATGTCTTTAGGAGGTATGTCATTGTGCTGATTGTATGGATCAACTTGATCTGATCACTGCTCTCAGAGAGTGAGTTTCATTATTCCTGCTTGATTGAAGTCTGGTTATTGTTTTTGACACTGGTGTATTTGTAGATTGTATGTGAGAATTGTTCATGGTGGTAGGAACTATTGCTGATATTTTTGCGTCATCTGCATATTATAGGTGGTATGTTATCATTTTTGATTCTCCCACATAACCTTGTTAAGGCTGTGATGCTATGTGCATGTCTTTGCAGGATGTTCGTCTTCATTCTAGACCCTTGCTTGTAGTTCACTGACCACTTGAGCATGTGTGCTGCCTTAGCAAGTATGTGTCTGTTCCAATATTCCTCCGTGACATTCAATCAAACCCTTTTCAGTTTGTTTGTGACCTTTGTCCCTTTCTACATACAGACTGACTGACATCTCGTGGCCTATGTTCACTTGTTCAGTTTGATAGTGCTCAAAACCGTAGCCTTTGAAAGTTATGTGTTATGTCATGTTGAGGATTAGGAGACATGGGGAAAAGGCAGTAGCATTGCTGTCTTCCTGAGGTGGAAACAGGAGGGCAGGTGTCAAGAGGTGGAGGGTGGGTGGATGAAGCAATGATCGTATGTATGTATGCATTGTGCACAATCAAATTAGATAAAGCGTCTGAGGGCAAGAGCAGTGTCCACGAGAGCAATAATTAAATTGAATATCGTCGAAGTGTGCTAAAATGATGTGTGGGACAGCCAGTCAACGTGAGGGAGCGGCAGACGATGAAGAACAACATGTATTGAATGACTACGATAGCGACCAGCCCGCCGCACGCTTAGCCGTTACACCAAAAGGCAGAATACTGAATGACTAGCATTCAGTATTGCGGACGGTATATGTACTAGTTATGGGACCTAGGTAAGCCAGTGTGCTTACAGATAAGTGTATATATCTGCGCAACACAACCGTCGGTCAGCCCGACCGGCCGCATGAGATAAAGGTCAACGAGCTCATATGCAAGAATACGGTTATATATACCTGTAGAGAAGCGTGGTGGGTACAAGGCGTTCTCGCTCTGGTGTTCGACTGAGCTGGGTTCCGTTCCCGGTTTGTACCAGTGCACGCGACCGCACAGGGCTGTTGATAATGGTCCAGGTACCAACGCCCTAGTGTCCTACCCAACCCAGCCGTTTTCAACAACGTCGCGTTCGATGAATTGGACACCGTCTACGAATGGCGGTCCCTTCTGACCTGGACACCGAGCCACGATGGACTGACGAAATCGACTGACGCGAAAAATGCACGCCTGTCGCAGAGGGTCCCATCACATTCTCCGAGTTCATCTGTTCATGTCCTGGCCTTTAAGGAGGATGATGAAGTTTGTTCCGTCTGCTGTGGAACCGGCGATAATAGCGCTGCGATCACTTGATGAGGAGGGGCCTTCGTGGCCTGCGTAAATGTGGACAAGGAAATCGATGAGGAGACGAGACGTACGAGTATTTGCAATCCATTTGTATCTGAGGGCGTAGTAGTAGTTGGTGCTTCTCGCTGCGACGACGACGTGGGGGTCTGGGTGGTGCTTGAAGACTGCACAGACGACGAGGATGGTGTCGCAGGCGAAATAATTCGCAAAGAAGAAGAAACAGAGGTTAGTGAATAAGAACTCGTGTTGAAGTGGACTTACAGTAGTGTGCTATAGCATGGTGGCACGCGGAACTGGCAACATCAATTGTGAATTTTCACTCCTTCCCTCTCCTTCGTCGTCGTCGGCGACAATGATGACGACCTACTCGAGATGATCCCGAGAACGACGCCAAGAGTACGCCATCCTCCCCATCGAGCTCCTGCGACTACTCGTTTGTTAAGTTTCGCATGCACCTCCTACAGCGACATCCGCACCTTTGAGCGCCCTCTCCCTAACATTCGCTATCTCAGGTTCCCGGGTCACTTGTGGGGACACGGCTTGAACAATGTCCTCCAGCAAGCGTAGGCATTGCACTCATCTATCTGTCTCTGCGCCATGCTGACTTACCCATGCCAGACTGCCTCACCTACGTCTCCAACATTTCCTTTGTCTTTGAGGATCATACCTAGTCACATGCACTCCTTCCACGGACGATATACGACTTTGCCCTCCATCTAACACGAATGCCCATAACGTTATCATATAGGGCCCCACTACAGGCGGATCCGTGCCCAACGCATCCCTCGCCGTCAGCGCCGGGTTCTACGAGTGCATCTGCTCCGTCTTAGACACATTCCCCTATGTCCTCAGCTCCGCCCATGCCCACAACGAGGCCGATGGCACCGCCCTGATCGGCTGGTGGCGAAAGCACCTTGTCCACGTCCACGCACGGTGCATCGAAATCGACTCAAGCGTGCACGACCTGTTCGATCGACTGTAATTCTCCTCGTATTGGGGTGGTCAATATGGCGGTTGCTGAGCGGGCAGAGGTATTTGTGGCATTGACGTACGTTGCCCGTCTTTTTCACGTTTGGAACTGTGTTTACCTGGGCTCATATTTACCTTACCTTTTCTTTCTGCACTCGTGCATTAGTTATCGAGCATCTCGTCCAACGTGGTCATGTTGCGATTGACCAAAGAAATGGGTCCATCAAACAATCGATTCTTGTAGCATGTAGCGGTGGCTTGTGGAAGTCGGCGACTCGTCCGTACGCAATGAGTTTCTTCCTTTCATTTACGATCCATCCTATGAGCTAACAGATCGCATGTGGCACCCAGGACCACTGATGTTGGAGGTGAATTGTTCGTTTGAGGTGTCAGATCACGCCAAAGTACTGCGGCTCATGTCACTTGATACTACAGGTTCTCGAAGACTTTGTCAGGCATTCCTCAAGATCATGGAAGTGGGCGCCATACTGGGCAGCTGAATGTTCTCAATGAGTGCGTCAGATCTTCGAATGTCGAAGAACGATTTGTGCGGGGAGGTTTGATTCTGACTTGTCTGTCAAACGTTGGTGTCGGATACGGAAGACATACTTGATCCTCTATAGGAAGCTCCCGCTGCCCACAAACCGGGCCGAGCAGCCAAGTTCCAAAAACAGACTCGGAGATTTCAGGAGACAACGTATGTACGTTCGGAAAACATGAAAATGAAAAAGACTCGTGTTCCCGTAATCGCGCATGCAGATGGTGCCCGCGGGAATGACACAAACATGATGAAGGCTTCGGTGGCAATCTGGTTGCATGAACAGGACCCTCACCCCACCCCACTCTTTCTCGTTAACGAGAAGAAAGGAAGGCGCTTCATTCGCGACGTTACCGGCCATCTACTTTGTCCAATTAACTACAATTGGTTGAATTTCCCGTATGTACTTGAATTCATTGTGTGCTTTATTTAAATTACTCTACCAGCATCCGTGAGGCAATCCGCAGTTATCACCTACAGTATCCAGTCACCGCACACATGTGGCCATCATTTCTGTATCCGGAATGTCAGTTTGATCTGCGCTACCCATCGACAGGGTTGTTCAAGGGGGAACTTCTTGTAAGGGTATGTTATTGTATTATAAAGTCAGCATGCCATACTACGACTACTCGGTCTTCGCATCCATCTTTATACATATTTGATTTTTTCCCTCAGAACAACATACTCCCAGGTGAATCTAAGGATATGGCGAGTCTTCGTCTGTATTTCTTTGAGTTTACTCGATCGTCTGATAATCGTTCAGATTTGCGTATTTTCCGTCTTAACTTGATAGAACGAGTTGGAACCTCGCTCGGCGAACGACTCGAATGCAAGCTCCTCGGACTGGGAGCTATAGAAATAGCCCGTACCATAAGCAGCATCAAAGCCAGGATCGATCTAATCGGCGAAGTTGCACACGTCCAGTCCAAACGATGGCGGATGGCCCGGACTGAGGTAACTTCGCAAGGTGGTCCCATGTACCAACGGAGAAACAAAAATACTATGGTGGTGAAACCCACGCCGTGCCGCCAGCGCCTTAGGCCTGCCTCAGGGACCGTCGGAGTGTTGATACCGTCAACCAAAGACTCATTATTGTCAAATACACTGCGCGCATGTACCTATAAACATTATTATCACTCTTGCAATCTCTTCGTCGATGAGGACAGGCTGGTATCGTATTGCCGCATACAGTACACATTCAAGCATTGAGTACGCCGTTCCGCAAGCCTTGCTTCCACTCGCTCCCAGAGCCAGACGAAATATCGCTCCTCCCGAGCTTCCTCTGTACAACAAGACTAGGGACGACCGAATAGCTCCTCAAACGACCGCTCCGGACGAGCCACGCATACGCCTGGTCGAGCGCCCGCGAGTACGCAAACGGCGGAGCCCGTAAATGCTCCAAGAGCCTCTGCGCCCCAGACAACGACAGCGCATACGCGTGCGTACATTTCGGGTGCCGCGACGGATGCACGTTCGTGTCCAAGAAGTCGGTGAGCGGCGGATAATAAGATTCGTCGGACCAGCAGTGTCCTAGGAAGACAACGTCCCATCCTGGAGGTAAGAACGTCCAGACCTGAGACAGTCGCGCGGAAACGTCCTTTTCCATGTCGATGTCGTCTTCGAGGATGACGGCCACGTCGTCCCGACGGCGGTCGCTCCCTTGGACAAAACGTCGAATTGCCAACACGCGATCCTTGCGGGAGAGAGCACCATCCACTCTGGAGTCTCGTTGACAAACGTTGACATCGAGTCGTCCTCGGTGGTACTTAGCAGGCGCGAGAACCTGACGGGGTCAGACAAGGACTTACTCGGCGGCGTGTCGGCCCACGCGTCAGAGCCAGATGGCTCCCAAGGACCGGGCGAAACGGAGAGCGCGTCGATTTCTTCGGGCCAGCGAAACGATGCGCTCGTTTTAGTCTCGGCACGCTGGAGGGCTACACGGCCGAGGATGCGGTCGACAAGCGTGGCGTTGCTGGGAACGGCGTCGACGACAGTCCATGTCAGGCCTTGGATTGTCCTCAAGAGTTCCATTTGGTCGCGTCTGTCTGTCCGATCGGGGAGCGAGACGACGTAGATGTGCGCACGAGCGATTTCAATACCGTCGGGACGGGGTCGCGTTTTCGAGTTGCCATGGTCCGTGTTCTGGGCGTCGGTCAAACGCGTTTCGGTCATGGTCGGAAGTTCCAGATGCATCTAAAGAAGTGCAAACAGGAGGGATGACTGCGGAGCGAGAATCATCATCAGTGACCACAGGACGAAGACGAGTCCAGACAAGAGAAATATGAATCTGGTAGATATGACTCTCCTGAACGACGATGAAGTCATGATCATCTGTAACGAGGAAGAATGAAGCAAGTCGACGTTCAACTTGAAGCTGCTACTTGGACTATCAAGAGCAAACAAACAACAGGCAAAGCACAAGAGAGTTACAAGTACTGATTCATTAGAAGACTAGTGTACAAGGTCAGAGATACACATTTAAATAATTTAGATGACGATGTTTTCAAGAGGCCGTCAGTTCCAAAGACACTAGACACATACATTAAAAAAAGACTATGATGACGTCCCCTCATGTGTTTCGCCCGTCTCGGTCTTCCCCACGACATTCGGGGGATGTGAAACTATCTTACGGAAAATCTATATAAAAATTTGTCAGCGAGCTCAGATTCTACAAACCAGCCAATTAAACTCACCTGTACGAAACACTCCACTGGCTGAAGACCGTTCACGGCCCACTTGCCGTCAATGATGATGAATGGCACACCATTAATGCCCTGGGCACGCGCAGCTTCGGCCATCTTTTGCACGCAGACCTGATATTCGGTAGATCGCAAAAACGCTGTCGCCTACCACGACGTTAGTGACGCGTTCGCGTCCAAGCGTTCAAACGTACCTCATCCTCCTCTCTCACCAGACCGGTGCTGACAGCAGCGTCAGCCAAGATGGATTCGTCGCCTAGATTCGCCTTCTTGGCAAGGCATGCATCAAAGATGAAAGTATTGAATTTTCTCTGCAGATCCTGACCACCGTCCTTGTATGCCTTGACTGCCAGACGGTGTACCTGATCAGTCACGGAAACGATGCTATCGTCCGCGCTAGTGGAGATACATCAATCATCGAAGAAACGACAACGAGCGCGGGATGGACTTACAGTTTCAATCCCACCTTTTGCGAAAGCTCGTAGACCGCCTTAAGTTTGATCTCTGCTTGCTCCTTTCCGAACTTTTTCAAGAGGTATGGGTTACGCCACATGACTTGATCCCGAGGAAGAAACGACGGATTTCCCAATGGATATGGTCGATATTCCACGTCAAACCGAACGGGCAAATCATGACAAGCATTGACTGCATCGTAGAGAATTTTGTCACAAATGTAACAGAAAGCGCACACCTATGCAAAGATAATTGTGAGGAAACAATAAACACCTCAGACGGTCGTGAAATTTACGTAGTCAGACACGACGATAATCTTAATGACGCGTTTAGATCCTGGCGTTGTATCCATGGTAGAAGTTGTCGAGCGAAAGCTGTTTTTAAACGAATAAATGGAAGCTTTGGAAGTATGGACGAAATATTGCAAGAATACTGACCTTTGTAAACCTGCAGACTGACTAGATAAATGTAAAATGTAAGGTCAAAAAACGTCGTGAGAAGATTTTAAGATTACATGCCTCTCTGGAGTTATCGATTTTGCGACGTTGTCATCAATACAACGATAATTGCTCTCTTTAACCACACTAAGAGATTCAGTGTTCGTAATTAGCTTCTTCACGTCAGCGTCGCAAATTTTATCTTCCAAAGTGCAGATAGCGACTTTGGTTGCTAGCAACTCGTCATCACCCGTGATCGCATCAACGAAAGCGTCGGAACCACTGTCAAGGGTAATTAGATAAGACGAATCACAATTTGATTGTCGAACTAGAAACGTACTCCTTGTTTTGGAGATACGCCACACCTAAATAACGTCAGTGCCAGCACGTTACAGGGTGATGTAGAACACGAACCGCCTCGTGAGGTCGTCTTGTATGTTTCACGTGTCACCTCCGTCAACAATTCGTCGTGCAGTAAAGCCTCAGGCTTGAGCAAGTTCTGAGCGCACGTCATCAACGATTAGTGAGTTAAATTCTCGTACAATTAGCGACTGACCTTGTCGAGTAGAGAGGTCCAGCTAATATCGTGCGTGATCGCCACCTTGGCAGATGGTTCCTGTCAAAAAGTGTCATTTCGATGACTCCAAAAACAATCCTACGGGAAAATACATTTTGCAGTAGATAGCGATTGATGACATCCGATGGATGAAAGACCTAAGACGTTCTTCAGACTACAACGTCAATTTGATCGACCGAGCACTTACCGGCAATAATTGCGGTATACTAGAAATCTCGACGCGCGCAACCCTTACGTCCTCTTCCTGGGACACGCCAAGCATTTTCGATATGCTACTCAGAGTGTTGGCGAGCAACGAGCCACTTGACTGGTGTATCGGCTGTTCGTTCACCCACCTCTGCGGGACCCCTTGTACGTTGCTCCTCAGCGCAATTTTGAATCCGCGCACGAATACGGTCTGATTCGCTTTCACAGAACCATTGTAAGGACCAACTCGAGTGTCTATGGTGCACGCGTCCCAGTGACAGCGATTCGCCATGCTCGCACCCTCAGCGTCCGCATCGACGACGAACTTGGCCCAGGTGTCGCGCGTTCCCTGGTTTTCGTACGTGGCGTTGGCAAATGACCGGGCCTTGTGGAACCCGGTGATCACATAGAGGCCGTCGTGGCTGATGTTCCAGTGTTCTTCCGCGAATCGGTACCACGTCGTGGCGTGGCGAGATGCCTGATTGAAGAAAGGACGAGGGTCCCGGACATCGTGGCGGTCTGCGCCCTCGGGGAAGACGAGCATCGCGCCCTCGGACGACAGCTTGAACTTGAACTCGGCCTTGCTCGACAGGTTGGCTCTGTCAAACGTCGAGTGGCGTCAGTGAGGCCATTAAAACGACGTAAAAACGACGTACATTGGTAGTGCATCCCCAGCGATGGACGACCCGTCCTCGTCCACCCTCGCCACAAAGGAGCTCTTTATGATCCGACCCGGAGTTTCTGCATCGTGGACGGTCTTGATGTCCGCCTCACTCAACGGGATGGGACTGAAACCATCAGGAGCGCCGTACTTGCGGGGCTGTTGATCTTCTGAGAGACAAATGTTGAAAAAGACGCTGAAGTGGCCATCTTCGGGGGCGACGACACCAACGTCTCCAATTCTGAGTCCTTCTTCGCAATCAGAGAAGGCCATGTCTGGCTCTGGGGTCCACATGGGGTACCCACGAGAAGAGGAGATGTTTCGTGCATAAATGTCCTGAAGAGATCTGCAGGCCTCTGAATCCATGATGGTGTGAGTCTGGAGGTGCTGTGACGCTCAGGTAAGACGGTGGAGCAATTAGTAACTCGGTTACTAAGTCAGCAGTATGCCGGAATAAACAACCCGAAATGGTTAAAAACATGCATAAGACAAAGCTATCTAGCAATCTAAGAGCGCGTCAATGGAGATTAACAACAGCGTAGTAGTGTAGTGAGATAAGGAACGTGAAACAGGTCCGGTAGCCTGCTAGGAACGCAGGTGGGAGATATGTTTACAACCGAGCATATCTGCCAATCTGCATCTGAGTCAAGCAAAGTGGGCCACTGCCAAAATAGCCATCATTGAGAATATGGTCGTCCACGATGGCACGTTTCCAAAAACATGACCGCCACTTCCGACGTCCGTGTTCTGAGGACATACGTTTGTGCCTCCAAGCGATGTCACCGGCATGAGGACCTGCACGGATAATGTGTCAAAGTGGCAAGTCATCATATCGCCATGACACCATCCTACACGTACCTTTGGCGTGCCATCGTTCGATTGGACGAAAACACTTCCGTCTTCCCCCGAAAAATATGTACGACAGGTCAGAACGTCAACGAGTTTTTCTTGACCCCTGAACAATGGGTGTGTCACGTTCCATCGTACACCGCTTGTCTGTTCGCTGCCAATATTAGTCAGCAGCGCGAGCATTGGGGGCTTTGAAACCACGAGCGTATTCGGTGAATTGGCGTCCAGGAAGTGCATCTAATTCGATTCAAATCAACTATTTTTACCGCAGGAACATTCGGCAGGAGATGAACTGACTGGTGTCGTCAGGAAAAACTTTTCCGAAGAGATAGCTGCCTTGCGAGCTTGATTGAGCGCTGCAACCATCGTATAGAAAGGAGACTCGGGGTCATATCGAGTATGCCAAAGTCTACGATTGAAATGAGCACCGCCAGAAGAAAACACATCCAGAAACGTACGCTTCATGATTGCTCGGAGGTTGACCTCCAGAAAGTCCTTGCTCCTGTCCTAATCAACCTTCAATAGGAAATACTTCGCCTGAAAGATGCCACAACTTGCCATAATAAAGGATAGGAATACCGTCGTGAATAAATGGCCATACGATAGCGTTTGCCTGAAGCTGCATGCATCACTTTAGTTGACATCTTGTATTACGATCACAGCTTCTCGCACCGCGGGATCGCTAGTCTGAGAAGCGAAACGAGGTTGATCGTGATTATCTAGAAATGATCCTGTCATAAAGGTTCCACTGGTATATTCGCGTTGGGATTGGTGAACAGTGTCTTTCAACGCATCGAGGTCGCCTTCCCGCGATGAAAATGCGGAGACGAGTTCGAACCAAGTCGGGTAGTCCAATACAGCATCCATAACGCCTTAATTTGTCAGTGGAGCTCTATTGACCATTAAAAATATTTGGCTCACTGGTATACGGAGAAGTATAATTGACGTCCATTGAATACACCTACACAAATGGTCAGCCAAGTCACTTGTTCTACATACTTCGTACCTCTCCGACAGTGAAAATGGCAGCCTGGCTCGTGAAGCTGTCCCAAAAATTCTTTGGAACGTACTTGACCGTGCTCAGCCTCAGTCCGTCCACCCCAAAGTCTGTAATCACGTCCGTGATCCAGCCGTTGAGGGTTCTAATTACGTCCGTGTTCTCTGTATCCACGTCTGCCCATGGCATTCTATCGTCCCCAAGCCAACACTGCTCCACCTCCGTTTGGTTGCTGTAGTCCGTGATCCAACAAACCGAATGAAAGTCTGAGAGGTCAGCAAAAGGTTGGGCGCCGGTAGTGTTCGTGACGGGCGTGGTCGAGTTAGTCATCGCAAATTCCACGGCAGTAGTATTGAAGAGGCGAGGAGACACCATGTGATTGACGACGATATCGAGCATGAGATACATTCCACGTGCATGAAGGGTGTCACTGAGGTTCTTTAGGTCCACTGTCGTTCCGAAATGCGGGTTGAGAGATGTCAGATTCTGGGGCCAATAACTAGGAAAAGACCTGTCGACACCGAGATTTAGGGGTAAAGAACGCCGACGACGTACCCATGATAAGCCTCGCCCATCGAGGTCAGGCCTTCGATGTTGTAAAATGGCGGTGAGATCCAGATGGCGTCAAAACCCATGTCTTGGATGTAATCGAGATGATCAATGGTCCCCTTCCAAGTGCCACCACAGTATCGAAGGGCAGAGGTATCACAAGGGACGGTGTACGCAGTATCATCGGACATGTCTTGAAGAGCAAACCTATCCGTCATCACCTAACAACGTTGTCAAGCATCAATCGACAAGTGAAAAGGGCACGAACCTGGTAAATCGAGCGTGATCTCCATTGTTGCGCATCGGCAGCCAAGGATTGCAAGGAGAAAAAACCAGTAAACGTCAGTAGAAAAAGAGCGAAGAACATCGTTGCGAAAAACTGCATGCTGATCCAGGGCTCTGCAGAACACGGACAGAACTGCTCAGAAATAAGTGGACGAAGTCTCAGCGGCCTGCGCGGAGAAGATGAACCGCAGCGAGCTTTTGAGGGTGCATTCCACGATGCCGTTGACCACGTCGGCAATTAGCCATACCATTTTGTGTTGGAACACCAAAGGTATGGCGCATGAATACGTCGTCATCCCGAGTTACGAAAGGTCAATCTCCACTCTTCTTCAAGTTCTCGGCATCGTGAGGGTTACCACGACGCGTGCTAAACCTGGTCTGGCGAACGAGTCCATGAAAGTGCAACCGTGACAAGCTTGCAATTGCCAACTGGTGTGTAGATATGCCATATGTTCACCTTTTATGTAAAACTGCTTCGCATGATTTTTTTCGATGCATATTCCACTTCGAAAGAAACCCGCTATAATTGGAGTGGAGCAGCAAAACAATGCGGAGGCGAAAGAAGCCGTCGGTTATGTAACTGGTCAGTTTTTCGCCCCAAAGCGCTGAGGAAGGAATTGGGGCGACAATTGACCGCAGTCTGAGAGATACCCATAATGTTCCCCGAACCTCTCAATAGAGTCCTGCAAAACTCGCCGCTACCCACCGCGGTCGGCGCCCTCGTAGTCGGCCTCGCGACCCTCTATCTCCAATCCAGCCGTACGCAAAGAACGTCCAAAATACCCCCGGCGCGCGAGCGCGTGCTTATTCTCGGCGCGACGGGTGGGGTGGGACAAACGTTGGCCCACAAGTACGCTGCGCGCGGTGCCTTTGTGTGCGTCGTAGGTAGACGACAGTCCAAGCTCGAGGAGGTCGTCCAGGAATGCAAAGTGTTCTCTGAACGTGGGGGGTTCCAAGACCGCGTGCTGGGGGTTAGGGCAGACTGTGGGGACGTGAACGACATGATACGTTTGCGCGAAACGCTGCACAAAGGTGAGTTGGCATGTCGTTCGCATATGTGCCGAATTGCTTACGCGGGT
The DNA here is from genome assembly GCA_038090255.1 of Austroboletus niveus. Classification (NCBI taxonomy): domain Eukaryota; kingdom Fungi; phylum Basidiomycota; class Agaricomycetes; order Boletales; family Boletaceae; genus Austroboletus; species Austroboletus niveus. The sequence continues at coordinate 13,973 of JBBPMJ010000176.1, forward strand.
GATAGCATGGCACGGACTTGACACTGTCGTCCTCGTCGCCGGCGTTTCCGCTCTCCAACCACTCATGTCCGTCGCTGGCGTTGACATGTCGGCACCGGACATCGTCGGCTCTCAAGCTAGCCCAGAAGGTCTCCAGCATGCCGTCAACGCAGCCACGGCCGCAACGAACGGCAACTTCATCGGTCCTTACATCGTTGCACTCACATTCGTAAGACCCCGTGCATGGTACCATGAAAGACTTTAATGCCACAGCCCATAGATTCCGTTGTTATATTATTCCTCGTCGTCGCCATCGATACTGCTGCTCTCGAGCTTGGCAGCAGTGATTCCTGCCCCGACACGCTCGCTCTACGCCGCAACGAAATCCGCCTCGCTACTATTATACCAGGCGCTAGCTATCGAACACCCTTCGATCCAGTTTACGTTCTTCCTCCCGGGGACCATCGAAGGCTCTTTCCGCGCTTCTGCCGTCGACAATCCTCCCGGCGTTTCCAGCCCAAAGGTCCACGAAGCTGACCCTAACAAACACGGCATGAAACGCGAGTTTGTAGCGGACCGATGCATGCGCGCAATCGACACGGGCGAAAAGATCGTTTTCACCCCGTCGTATTTCAGGCTTGGTCACCTTTTATACTGGCTGTGGCCTGCGTTTGTCGAGCAGAGAGCAAAAGCCAAATACAACTTCAAGTGAATTGTCAGGGCTGAGACATAGATTCCTCCGGGACTGTACGATATCATCTTGGTATTTGGGTAACGTATTGTTGTTGTCGACGATTCGGATATAAATCGAGTCATGTGATTCGGTATGATAAGCGCGTCATAGCCGGTAACGCATCGATCATCATATCGATTCATCGATGCGTAGTAATCGGCCAGCACTGGATGCGAGGTCTACAGATTAAGACCTTATGCTTGGACTTCGACGATGGTTACCCCTCCGTTCATTGTATTTGGATACGGATCTCTTATCTTCAAGGTACCAGTCTCATCGATACTCGAGAACGTTGAAACTGACTCACTGAGCTGTTGTCAATAGCCTCCTCCCCATGTTATATCCCGAGGTATACCCCACATCTGTCCAACATCGAACATGCACTAACATCCCCATCCCGCTAGTTTCTGGTTTCCTGAAAGGCTACGTCAGACGGTTTTCACAGATGTCACATGATCACCGAGGCACGCCAGAGGTGAGTCGTAGGGAACCGAGGTCAGCAGAGATTATTTTCGATCGCTCTTTTGGAATACTAGAACCCTGGACGTGTGGTTACCCTTACTCATAAAGATGACTGGGATAGATTTTCCGCATCTGTGCGTATCACGAATCTCGTTTCCTTTGCGTCGATTTAATTGTCAATAGGACGCTTTTCCAAACGAAGATGTTGTGTGGGGTGAGTAATTTCGTCTTTGTTTGAAATAAAGTGACTAACGTCGTAGATAATCAGGGGTAGCATATACCATAGACCCGGCATATGTCGCCGAGGTGCGTGATTACTTGGGTGAGTCTCCAGAAACTGGAAACCGCGACCCCCTGGCTATGATCCTTGGGAATGTGACATATAAAATGAATAATGCATCTGCGTCGTAGATTACCGGGAAAAGGTGCGTATCTCAGTTGGAGTCGAGGCTTGCCTCTCAGGAACTAATAGTGTTGGGCTGGTGATCGCAGGACGGATATACGATGGAAACACTGGATATATATGCCATAGAAGATGGGACAGAAAGAGTCATTATTAATGATGTACGCCCCCCTTTCCCCTTGCTCATACGTCGACCGAACTAACCTCTTTCACGTCAGGCATACGTGCGTATTACATTCGCCTTCGCCGGTTCACAACAACTCTCACTCCTTGTCTGCAGTGTTACGTCGGGCGACCCGACAACCCCTCCTTCAGTATGGCCAATCTCCTTTTACAAGATCCTTGATAACCTATATCCAATCAGTCGGCTCTGAGCCCCTTGACGCTCTAGCAGCGCACATTTGGCGCTCCGTCGGACCTTCTGGTAAGAACAAGGTATGTCCCTGCTTTCGATTTCCGTTTCCCCGATCACGAGCTCATCGGGACATCAAGGACTACCTATACCAACTCGCGGTGAGCGTGCGCACGCTCGCGCCTGCGTCCTACGACTCTCACTTGTTTGCACTCGAGGTGGGCCTGTTTTTCTGACAGAAAATGCTGTTCTTGATGTTGGATTATAGACTAGGATCAGACAGCTCGATGCGGAAGATGTGGGCGCAAGCGAAGAGTTTGGGAAGATCGATGGCCGGTTGGTTACGTGAGATGGTGTCATGGCGGTGAGGCATTTCGAGTCTACTAACGTGAAGGAGCCCTGTGCGAACATCTCGTATATGCACATCGACGAATACACAGAATTGGCCAATGTGTTACTTTGCAGTCGTTATTACACCACAGATATCGATGGGTAGTACCCGTCGAGCACCTACTGACGAGTCTGTCTTTCTCCCGCTACCAGTCATAGGCCGGCTGCCCCGAGTCCGCTCGACGGAGCTTGGCGCGCTCATCGTGTTCGCTTGTTAAATCGTCGACATGCTGCAGACCGTACAAAGAATCACGGGTTAGGTTCGGATCAGCTTGCTGCCACGTCTACCCAGCGTGAGTCATCACAACCAGCCCTTGCAAAGTGCTCTGAAAGCCTTACAATTTTCAGTCATGTGTGTATCTTTTTCTTCACTTTTTCGTTACGTCTATTGTGCACATAAGAGCATATGCAAACCTACAAGCCACGACAACTCGTCGAGAACGAGCTACTTCCAGATGAATTTGTCGTCAGCGAAAAGAACCCAAATCCACCGCTGCTCCATTTTGGACTACCCACCAGTAGCAATGTCTTCGTCGAATACGTCGCCAAGCATGTTGATTTGGCTGCGAAGTACAAATCTGTTTTCCGTGCCGACTTGCCTTTTGTAGCGATAGTTAATCGCTGGTAGTTGGCAGTCAACTGGGATCTCAAGTTTGCGTGCCCTTATCGAAACACGGCTGATTGCAGTTTAGTCCTCGCGCTATATGACAACTACAACATAAAGGAGAGGCAGCTTATAGAAGAAGACGAGAAGGAAGTGACCGCGATGTTGCAAAAGTATATGACGCGACTGTATGTCCGAAATGGTATTTTGAGGCACTTGATCCCTGGCGGCCATATAGGTCTTTTCAACTTTGCAGATCTCGTGTCATTAGAACAGTGACTGACGACATGAATAGCTTAGTCTGAAGCTTCTAAGCTTGATTATTGTCGACGCGGATGCAAGTTGCTGACGTGGTTGCGGTGCCTAGGTCTCGGAGGCGACATTGATGAAGTGTAAAAGAACACCCTTGTACAATGTACATGAATGGCGCTTTGTGACGTACATATGTAACAAAGATCGCGAGGGCTGCAGAAGGACGTGGGCTTCAGTTTGGACCGCAGCCGGGGATTAAATATTGAGAAGCTACATCGATCAAGAGGGGATCCACAAGAAGCACTGTAATATTGGCCTTATCCGACCCAGATTCCAGTTAGCAACTACATCGAGTTTGTAGAAATATTGTTGCTCTGCAGTAACAGACCTTGTCAGAAGATCAGCTCTCCAAGGACATACGAGACCCTAATTGTGTCATTCCGGTTTCCACTGTGGCTTGAACATTAGTGTTCTGTTCTTCATTAACGCAGGCCGACTGACTTCGCGTCACGCAATTTAATTGACATGCCGCCACGACCAAAAACACCGTCGAGGTACAACAACCCACTTCGTTCGATCATTTCCTCACGGCCACCTTCTCGAACACATTGTCATCTTAAAACACCAGTCCTGCCGATGCCATTGCACCGATGTAGAGCTCTGTAGGTTGCGTGAGGAGAAGCGCGAGGCTACGTAGCCTGACTTGGGAAAAACAGGAACTGGTTGAACATGTGAATGTCCTAGAATTACCACTTGCGCATTAGACAAGATCTGCTGTTGAGGCTGGCGTGGGACTTGGCTACCTATGGACGACATGAAATCATCCCCAGTCCTCGCCGAACCATACGGACGCAGGTTGAAGGGGATCCCGTTGATGCGTGGCAGTTTAGTTCTGTATGCTCATTCCTCGCCGGATACTACGCAAGTTCTGTCGGTGGAACACACGGGTCGCCCCTGCTAGACGGGAATGTTATAGGCATTCTAGTACACGAGAGCGTGGCGAAGGCAGATTGGGCGTGGGGAGTCGAGCGCGTGCTCCCTACTCGCATCAATGGATTGGCCAATAAGAATGCGTGACGACTCGGCCTCTTCGCTGTATAAAGAATCATGGTCCCGATTGCCCTCTGACGCTGTCTCGCAGGGCGGGACGTGCATATATGCCTCGTCTTTTGTTATGGGGAGGCCCCATCTTGTGCAGATTCTCAGGCGCGGCTGCCTCACAGAGGACGAGAGAGCAGCTATGCCAGGCCGGCGAGGACTGCAGGTGCATAATGGCCTCTGCGTCGGGGCACGTGGACTCGTTGGGACGAGATCGCTTTCCCGACGACAAAGTGGAGCTCGTCCGTGCCCCGCTGTCTAGGTCGTGATCTTTAAGCACGAGTGGACCTGTGTCCCCGGTTTGAGGATTACGGAGAACGTGTCGGTGTCTCCCTGCTTTTTGGCGCATCAATAAGGACCGTGGGTACCCTGACGATGATGGACAGTGAGACATACTTGTGATTATGTAACTGCGGCTCTCTTGATGCCGAGGTCTTTCGGTTCAGTGGCAGTGCCACTTGTTCGCGTCCTGCACCTCGTTGAACCTGCCATCTGATGGCGGACGAGTTCACCGCTCATTTCACCCTCTCCGTGGAGTCGATACGAAGGGAAGCAAATCGCTTCAACTCGAAATGAAACTCATGATCTATGTCGTATTTCACCGTCTACTGCGGGTAGTCTCCCTGGTTTTTTCGAACAACGGTATTTTCCAGCCTGAACACGGATCAATTATGGCCGCCAATTACACTGCGTGCGTAGACATGTCACTATCAACGCCACCCATATGAACCGATTTGTAAGTCCTGGCAAGTACAAGGCTGCCGAGTACGAGCCACGCTGACCGCTGTGCAGACATGCATTCAACCGTAGCACCTATCCCCACCTCTCTCCAGAGAGCATCGAAGTTCAGTTGCATCATGGGCATCTCTGCTATTCCCGCATTCCTCATAGTAAGCAATACTATAATGATGTCCGCTTTCATATCAATTGATGACGCTACTATACGTTCATATAAAACAAGGTTCAGGCTAACCCAAACGTTTCTTCGAAGCTTGCTATCATAATGATGGTTGATAAGTGTACGGCCGCCGCCGAACCGATTTATACAATTGTTCGACCGCACACCTGCCTGGAGTGTGGTATCCGACACACGAGACTCCCCCACCATAGTCCTCGACTTAACATCAGAATTCGTTTGACATGGCTCCTGCTCCCTCGAGTTCATATTTTGCGAGAACACCCTCCCAGGAACGATCCCACGGTCCTGAAATGCACCGTGACAATGTTGGAGTCGGTAGCTCATCAAGCGCGCGCAGTGCGGCTGAAGCTCGAACGAAGTGGACGTATTTCCTTCTTGGTTGCGCCATCTTACTACCTTGGAATGGTGACGTGCTCATCCCCAAATTGTTGGTCTCGAAGTTAGAGCTCACAATTCGTACTACGTAGTCGTGGCGAACGGATCCTCGTTTATTTTATCACGACTGACCGGCTCTCCGTTTTCTCTGACATTTGGTTCATACATTGCCTCCGTCTACACGTTGTCCAAGATGGTCTTCCAGCTATACTGCACAGCTACTTCGAAACAGGTCGGCACGATTCTATAAACGGCGATAACAGTCACTCACGTTGTGCTACAGTCATCCCCATCTCGTCGCATAGTTGGGTCCATTGTTGCGATGGTCATCCTTGTCATGTCCCTGTGGCTCAGCACATTCATTCGAAGCACCCCATCTTCCTTCTTTGCATTCGTTCTCTTTGTCTCGGGTTCTCTGGGAGCCGCGGTCGCCGTCTTGTGCACGGCCGTCTATGCTGAAGCAGCAGCACATGGCCCATGGTTCCTACAAGCGGTTCTGTCGGGACAGGCTGCCATCGCAGTCATAACAAACACTGTGAATGTTGCCAGTTCGTTGATTTCTCTATCGAGTTTGTCCTCCCAATATGCCTCTATGGACATGAAGGATATGAGAGCCGATGGGGGAGATGACCAGGCAGAAGAAATTTCTGCACGGATCTTTTTCGGCATTTTCATTCTATTTTTTGGTGTGTCGTTGGTTGCGTATATGTGGGACCATGAATCGGTTCCATGTACCCAAGGGCAGAGTGAAGTCGGGGAGCGTACGCGACTGCTCTCTGACTCCAGCAACTCTCCGATCGAAGCTGATTCTCACATTTACCAAATCTTGAGGGAGAACTCGAGTTTTATGTTTTCCATCGCATGCTCTTTTGCAGTTACTTTAGTAGGTGATCGCCTTGTCACTCGGCATACCCTCCTGATTAGCATACTTTGAACCAGGCTGTCTTCCCTGCAGTCACGATCCGTGTACAGCCCGAGAATCCACGCATTCATCCCATGTTGTTTATGGCCATCCACATGCTGGTCTTCAACGTCGCGGATCTTCTCGGACGACTCAATTGCTCCTCTGCCTACCTGGCTTTTTGGTCTGCCAAAAAGATCCTAGTGGTATCTATCCTACGGACGCTGTTTGTTCCCATGATCCTCGTTTGCAATATCAAGCGTTCTGCGACGACGGCCTCTGTTTGGCCTATCGTACATTCTGACGTCTTTTTCATGCTCGTCGTCTGGGCTCTTGGGTACACTCAAGGAGCCGTCTTGACGCTGGCCACGCTAGGCGCATCGTCGCTGGAGCACAATCCAAAGCTCGAGGGACGACGGGAGAATGCCCAAGTCGCGGGCGTGTTGAGTGGTACTCTCGGGATTGTTGGTCTTATTGTGGGGTCGCTGTCTAGTTTCGGCGTTCAGGCCTTGGTATGATGCGGGCGAGATCGGGCGTTCGAGGACAATATGTAATCTAGGTTGATGCAAGCTAAATTATAGTAGGTGTGTTATTGTCAGCATCTATGTTGTACTGACTGTACTGACTCACTGCAAAAGCCGACGATATGAACGGACGCTATAATACGGTTTCGAACATGACGCTGGCTAATTTTGATATGTGTAACTTGTTTTGCGAACTCGCGGAAGTTTGCGTCTGGCATAAGAGGCTCGACGCTCATTTACTTGCGGTGTGTGCATTCGAGCGTTTGGCAGAGCTGGGAGCGGAGCCAGGAGAGTAGTAAGCAGGCAAGGCCTAGCCAACGTTTCATCATTATTTTCATACGCCAAAACTGATGGACTACAATCACAGTTGCTAAATGCCTAGTTCATATTTCTTAAATTCCAAGATGTCCCTTTATACGCTCTGGAGGAGTTTTCCTTCCTCCATGAAAACGTGTTTTTACTCCCAATTCCCATGATGAGCGATTGCTACACAGCATTTTTGCCCGCATTGCTTCGGCGATGAAACAAGAAGTGACTGTTACACCAATCAGCATCGACACTTTGCTTGACTCTGTATCTCGAAGACCCACCACGTGATCCTCGTTGATATTACTTCCTTCGACGCCTTTTCTTTCTTTCCCTCAGTCCATTGTAAGCCCAGCGATCGATGTATGTACTAGCGTCATGTCTTACTCATTACATTATGCTAATAGCTTGCTGGTATATATTCGCATCTTGGGTTAGCACTAGTATCAGTCCGTCGCGACTGAGTTCATGTCTTAGTTCTTCACCCTAGGACATGAAAAAGAGCAGAGTCTATCCAGACTAGTATCTAGATGGTGCTTACTCTTTTTTAAGCCTGCTGCACGGCTACCCCGACCCGGAGATTTCGCATCCAACCCTCGGAGGAACAGGCGTCATCGGAATCAGAATAATAGGAAAAATGGAGAGCTCGGGGCGTTGTACTATTAACAAACTGTATTGAATGACAACGACCTGAATTCGTTACCGAGCCCAGTACGTGGCTAACCGACGATTGATCTCACTATTACCACTGTCACGGGAGACAGTCTGAGTGTACTCACTAGTATATTCATGAAGAATCGTCTCGATCGAGCATCACTGGGCTTGCCGCGTTGTATAGTAAGTGAGCGTTGACAGCGCCAATCGAGTTAGTCCGTGGTCTGATCGGATATGTTTTACTCTAGGTATTTGGAAACGAGAAGAGGTGATTTGATCTTGATCTTAAACATGGATCGTATTAATGTCAGAGCTGCAATTGGAAACTGTCCGAGTTTGAAAAGAGTGGTATACAGCTTGGTACACAGGCCCAAAACATGCTGAAACGGATACAGGAGGATGCATGTGGAATCACGTTAGTAGTAGGTACTATATTATATGTCAAGAACCGGCGTGACGGCGTGACTTATTCATCGCCTTTGTGATCGCTTCCACCGGTTTCTCATCAGACGCTGACCATAATAGTGAGCAAAACGCAACAGTACTCGTCTCGATCAAATACTGACCTTGGGCAGTTGTGCTGGTGCGTCGTCACCATCTTCCGCGTCTTGCCGCTTTCTCTTCGAGCTGCGCGGCGGAACCGTGATGCAGAGTCCAGCGTACACCTGGACGTCGACTTGGCACTGCTCGGGCTAACTCCAAGTCAGCGGCTAGCAACGACCATAAAACAGGACCACATACCGGCGTCACCAATGGCTCCGATTCGTCCGTGGCTGTGAAAAAAAAGACCTGGTCAGCCTCCAGCGAAACTCATCCCAAGATCCCACTTACAGGACGGCGATACGTTGAGCTGCACGTCATCCTCGGGTAGCTGCGTGGGCCGCAACCTCGGCGCATTCGGGACCGTGGATCCAACCCGGGATCCGCTCGCATGGTCCACCTCCATATGTATCCTCGACAGCGGTGGCAACCTCAGCATGACGCGCCGCTCACCGCCCTCCTTCACAACCACTTCTGGCAGACCCCTCAACGGCGCCTGTACTTCATGATCACACCTCTCCGTGACCGTGTCTACGGTTGCGGCGTCGACTGCAGAGGCGGACGCGGGGGACTGGATGATGATGGGCGGCGGAATGCTGGATACGTGTTTAAACGGCAAGGCGCGTGCTATGTCGGTATCGACGCGCAGGCCGATGGCAGATGCGTGGTGTTTTGCATGGTACGTGCGTGAAACGAGGGTACGATAGGTTTGGGCGATCTGGGAGGACTTGGCATTGGCGCGCCGGAGGCGTTGCATGAAGCTGGTAAACTCAGCATCGGAGAAGGGGCGGGAGACGTGGTTGCTGATGGGGCTTTGCCACGGGAAAGACATTTTCAGAATTTTGGGAAGAGGACGATGTTCAAGGAATGAAGAAGACGTTAAGGAATGAAGACGAGAAGGATTGGACAATGGAACGCGTCTTGTAGTGGTTCACGCCGGCGTGAAATACGACAAAGCAAAGAGGGTATAATGGGGGTGGTACCGGACAGCGAATACGGTCCACAGCGCTCCCTCATTTATACCCTCACTGTCTCACAAGCACAAAGCACCTCAGGGGTCGATCGACATACTTTCACGTGACTACGCTGCCTTGGAGACTTTCATGTCACACAAAAGTATAACAACCGTCCCACTGACCGCTTCGTCAGGAGGACGTTTGATTTTTATTCTAGCAGAGGCTCGTCGACTTCTGATTATATCACTTTCCATACGCTCACAAACAGGACACCAACATAAATGCGCCCCCCTGTCTCGCCGTCAGATGTCCCCTGGACCGGCCCAAGCGTCTCCTTGGGCTGAGGATCCTTGTCGTTCCTGAACTTGATTTCGTCCCCCGCATTACTAATGCACCCGCCTCGTCCATGAGTCTACTGTAGAGCCCATGTGTCGGATCGCCCACCAGGATCGCGTGCGATGGTCGCCGCTCCCTGCGTCTTGCACGCAGGTCTTGGTCCCCCCCTCAAAAAAAAAACACTTGAGACTTCAGGAAATTAATCCCCCACAGTAGAGCAGAGATCCAAGTTTACGTTCACTCAACGAACAGAAGATTTGTGTACATCCTCAGGGTAAGTACGCGTTTTTGGTCATAGGAGAGTAGAATCCAGCCAAAGATGGCTGTAATCGATGTTGGACTATTTTTCGTGCAGCTCATCTCATCCCGGTATATGTTGAATCCCTAGGCATACCTTTGGAAGGTATTCATCCTCAAAAGTCGTACAATCATTTTCGCCTATTCTACGTCAATAAATTTGCTGACCATCACTCTTTTACAACGGCGTCCTGGAAATAGCGCCGCCATTTTCTACGGGCCCCTTTTGATTGCTCGCAGTTAGCACCCGTGTACAGACTCTTCATCGTCTTGGTCTGAAGAGTGCCACGATTTAAATACATAGTTCCTCGTAATTTACATCTACTAATACTCGTACTTAGGTAATGAATTCCCAGCTTTACGATCACTTCGTACTCCGGGTGACTTGTGTCAGTCGGTACTGATATTTGTTTTTGAGCTTTCATAACTTTTTGTACTTTTCGAGAGGTTAAATGGCACGAAAAGCTGGAAAAGTAATATGTAAATTTACTGATAGCCTGCTGTGATGCAGTGAAAAGTCATAAAATCATCATGCCATAAGCATACTCATTCGAAAAAAAAGTCGTATGTAAGAAAGACAAAAGCTGGCTAGCAGCAAGTCTATCCTAAAGCTGTCGCCACTCTTCATAGACCACTGGCACCCTCTTTCGTATGTACACGGTAAAATTCATCGATGTCAACCTTTCGGCCGCAACTCAAATGGCAATCATTATGCTCAACAGCATATGGTTTGGCTGCGCACACCATGCCGCGTGTACCGCAATTTTCAACCTCGAGGTAGTGTTTGCCGTCACACTTTAGAAGAAAGACATCATCACACGCCATCAAGCCCTCTTTAGTACAATCCTTCCCCTTTGAAACACTAGTCATAGCCTTGTATTGTTTGTTGAGCCTCGCACAACGAAAACCGTTTAGCTTGTAGAAATAATCTGGGCTACATAGTGCCGCTGTCAGCCTCGTCACGACATTAGTAACTATGTTGCTTACTCGTGATCTATGGGGTTTTTAGCAGCTGCAGAAGACCTGGTGGACACATTTATATGTACATTTTCGTGAATGTTGTGCTCAGTGTTCAAACCGTCACGCCTGGTGGATATCATAGGGCATCGTCAGCGTTGTCACGACACAGGCGACTGTTTCGCTCACTTGGACTTCTTGAGACTACAGTCATATTTGGTGGAAGGTTCGAATGTACCACGAACACACTGCTTCAAATTGCCATTTTCGCATGTGAGATCGTAGTCGTTGCAACTCGAGACAGGGATTGATGCAGCAGAGATGAATAGGGCGAAAGAAAGTATGGCGAAGAAGGAAGACTTAAGCGAAAACATCTCACAGAGATGGGGAGCAGAGGGAGAAGGAGCTCCATGTTTTATACAGTGATGTTCGTTCTGTAACACCATACACGAGTGTCTTGAATCACACCTAGCCTATCGGCAATTCGAAACGTGTTCCATTGATCTGGACACCATGATTCCTGAGGTATTGAGTTGATGATCCAGCAATGCAACCTGTTCTGGTGTAAGGGGACAACCTAATTCAGAAACATCAATGTCTGAGTCCGACAGGCATGACTGATCCCAACAATGCTGATATCACTCATGGAGTCTGTGCAAGGTGTTGTCGGCTGAGCTTAGTAGTCAAGATGAAACGGAATCTCACACCATTTCCTGATGCCCTGGAACATTCCTGATTACAGTTTGGACACTATCTGGAATATCAGTTCAGCCTAGCGAATCATCCGGCCCGCTTGGAGCCTTTTGTGTGTTGTCACAGAATAGAGAGGAGTCTTGAGCACTACGCAGCAACTCACTTCGTAGAAACATCATTGTATTGTAAAGCTACCATACTCGAACTATAAGTAAACAGTGATTAAGTAATCTGGTGGCTGTACGACCGCACAACCGTTTGCTAACTAGTGCGCAACAACATGACAAAACTGCAGCATCACTTGTGAGTCTCCTTGTCTTCGCGCACGACGATCATTGATCAACTCCAACATCATTTTTCTCGAATATCATGTCTCGACACTGTCAACACATCAGATTAAGTCTATATGTGTCACATCCATATGCTCCAATTCGCCTGGAGCAGACTGGTTCAGTCTGAACATGACTGTCTTATCTGGTAAGTGCAGCGCCGATGAGTTGAGTTTCCTGCGTCGTCGTCACCGTTAACCGAGTGGCGTTGGGGGCACCACTGCGTCGCCTGCATACTCGTCGTCGTTGTCTTGATGGACGCCAGGGGCTTCACCATTGTTGTTGTTGCGATTGGCCCACCATTGGGGTCATAGGCTGTGATTGCGGTGGTGGGGTCATCGTCGCCGTGCGAATGATGGCATGTCATTGTCGCCGTTGCATTGCCCTCGTGTCATTGTTGTGGTAGTAGGTGGCACGTTGTAGTGTTGCTGATACTCGGGCCGTCGTCGTCGAGGCAGTGGGACGCCGTACCATTGCTATCCAAACCTTTGAGCGATGAGCAATGGGGAGTGAGCGGAATGGTGTAAGCCCGACGGGCTTATCTCTCCCTCGTCACAGTCCTCTCTCTCTCTTCGTCACATTCCCTTTTCTCCCGATATAGTAGCTGATCAGTACTTATACGGAACAGACATGCTACGATAACAGTATATATATGGTCTCGGTACTGATAGCGTGCATTCATTCTCTCTTCCTCCTTTTCCGTCTTCTCTCTCTCTCTCTCTCTGCCTTCTGTCGTTGTTGTTGCAATACATCCACTGTGACTCGTCTACCGACTGACTGTCAGTGTTGAGCATCGTGCCTACGATAGTCTCTCACACTTTTTTTTGACGAGCCCTTTGATTGGTCTGTCCGCTCCTGCTATCCCCAACTTTTCCACTGCCCACCGTCACGCTGTCTGTCCGACGTATCCCTCCGGCGCGAGACCCCATTGTCACGCGCAGCCACGCCCGTTTCGGCCTCCCCACGGCCACTCGCTTCGCAACCCCTGTTAATCAAAATCCTGCTGCCCCTCCTCGGGCTCCAGACCTAGATTCGTCTAGCAACTCCTTGCCGGGATTGGTGACCAACTCTTCCGACGACGAGCCCGAAATCATCTCGCATGTCACCATGTTCCGAACAACCATTACAGCACCTAGTCAATTCCAACAATCCGCCCCTACCAAACCCCCTGTCCTCACGCCGGGCAAAGTTACGCCCGAACTTCTACGCGCACGGGAAATTGGTTGTACAACATACTTTGCACATAAGGATGTCGCTGCTGTGTCTCAGGTTCAACGGGTCGCTTGGGGCTTACAGGATCCCTGCATCCTCCAATGGTATGTTACCGACAACGAACGCCTGAACGCTCTTACCTTCATCGACTTCATGCGTGAACTCCGCGCACTCTGGCTCCCTTCGGACTGGGCGGCCGATGCGCGGATCAAAATGCTTGGTTCTCATCAGTTGAATCGGCCTTTTCATGAATGGGCAACCGAGATCCAGATCCAAAACGCGCTGCTTGTGGGTCTTGAGTCGCACCTGTCCACAGCTCAAATCCGCTACCATCTCGAGGCTCACATGAATCACGAACTTGCTCTCGAGTATCGCAACTCAGACGCATGCAATGAAGACGACTTCCGCAAGTGGGTTGAAAAGGTTAAACGGCTTGATGAAAAACGTACACGTGAGGCACGTAAATATCAAGAACGCGTCGAGCAATCTGTCCGCGGTCTCCTCAAAAACACGACTTCATCCACTACCCGCCGCCCCGAACTCACTACCAGCATCTCTACCACTGCACCCAACCAGTGTCCTCGGCTTCCGGCACTTACTGCCGATGAGAGGTCCCTGCTGCGTGACAATAAAGGATGCCTCAAATGCCGTCGATTCCTTGTTGACCATGTTTCCACGACATGCCCGAACGGTTTTCCCGACCTGACCTCTTACAAAACCCTCACGGCCGCCGATGTCAAGGGTAAAGGAAAAAAGACTGCAACTGCTGTTGCCCACGTTTCCGATGAGACGGTTGCAGTCGTCATGCCTGTGGCATCGTATGATTCAGACGATGACTCTGATTCAGATGTCCTAGAGTGCATGGTCCCTGTTTCTGTTCCTCATCTCCGTTGGAAATGTCTTATCGATGGACCCCTCCTCGATTCCCCTCGTGCCGTTTCGGCCCTTATTGACAACGGTTCCTCTTTAGTTCTGATTGACCAGACACTGGTCAACCAATTGGGATTGCGCATCTGCCAGTTGCCTTCCCCCGTTACTGCCATGGTTGCGTTGTCTGACGGACACACCAAACCTTTTGCACTTTTCTCTTTTGTTACTCTTCGCCTGTTTTCCTTGGACTCCTCCTTCCTTTCCCATACTGTCCGTGCCTTGATTTCTCCGGGTCTTTGTACCCCTCTTCTTCTAGGACTGCCTTTCCTTCAGCATAATTACATCGTCATAGACCACGCATCTCGAACCTGTATCGCACAAGACTCAATGTATGACCTTATCAATGGTCCTATTGTCACTCCACGTTCGTCGCCACCTTCCTGCCCGACCATCTCTGAAGTAACTGCTGCTGTCCAATCCGAACTGAAACTGGTACTTCTCAAATACCGTGAAGTCGCTGACGCTGCATTGATTACAGCTTCTCCCACTCTTCTCATTGCTGCCATCAAATCACAGATTACACAACTTGCGTATTTGGACGACCTGCGGCGATGCGACATTGACCTCAAACAAACGTTCGCCGACTGCTTCCCCTCGGATATACCGCATTACAAATCTTTACCCGATGACATCTTTTTCCGTGTGCAACCAAAAGGTGCCTCAATCATCATTCAAAAACGCTCCTATGACTGCCCAAAAAAATACCGCGAGGCTTGGAAAACCTTACTTGAACAACATATTGAGGCCGGCCATTTACGCCCTTCCAATAGCCAGCATTCATCACCTTCGTTCATTATCCCCAAAGCAGACCCTACCGTCTTGCCACGATGGGTAAATGATTTTCGCGCTCTCAATGCTAACACTATTTCAGATAACTATCCGCTGCCTCACATTACTGAGATTCTTCGTGACTGCGCCAAGGGTAAAGTTTTCGCCAAATTGGACATGACTAATTCCTTCTTTCAAACCAAAGTTCATCCTGACAACATCCCCTGGCTTGCTGTTCACACTCCTTGGGGACTCTATGAATGGACCATCATGCCCATGGGTATGTGCAATGCACCTGCAGTACATCAATGCTGCATGATCAATGCTCTTTGTCACCTCATTGGCAAAATCTGCCATGTGTATCTTGACAACATCGTCATCTGGTCGTCCTCCCTTGATGAACATGTTCAAAATGTCAAAACAGTCCTTGAAGCATTGCACAATGCTTCTCTGTTCTGCTCATGTAAGAAAACCACCTTATTTTGCACTGAACTTGATTTCCTAGGCCACCACATCTCTCCACGCGGCATCGAAGTGGATCAATCCAAAATCAAATGGATACTTGACTGGCCCATCCCACGCTTGGCCACTGAAATTTGCTCTTTCCTTGGTTTGGTGTGCTTCTTGGCGGATCATCTCCCTAACCTCGCCTCCTTTACCTCTGTTACGCTTGCGCAACATCTAGTCCCAGTGTGTCCTCAAAGGCGACACAACATCCTATAGATCGAAGGGTTCTCTGCTGAGACTCGAGACTCAGGCAGGATGAGACTAAACACTGCATATAATTGCGCAGATCTAGCTGGGGAATATACAGGATAACTACTGACTATTTATACAGGTCGGAATCATCTCGGAATGAAGAAGTGATGGGTCAGGACACATGGTATACTACAATGGCCTTGTGGAGTCAATGATAAAAATGGGATGACACTGCCATCAAAAAGAAGGATGGCAGGAGGAGCGGAGGTCCGTGATGAAAACATCGTTAGAGACACATGGCAAGAGTTATAAAAGAGGAAGAAGAGAAGAACAGGGCGAGTCTAGAATGGGAATCTCCATATGACCGTATGAAGCATAGTCCTCAGGGAATAATGTCCAGTAACATTCTGGAGGTAGTCCATCTTTGGGTTTCCACTCCAAGGGAAGGAAAGAAGTGGGGGATTCAGATGGTCCTGAATCCTTGAGTCCTTCAGAATCATGCTTACTCGTAACAACCTCTGTCCTTGACACACTGATGTCTAAGGGTGCGAATAAGCTCTTCCCCCCTTGGACTGCTGCACACCAGACTGCTTTCAACCAAATTAAAATCTTGGTAACCAGCCCCGCTTGCTTGACCATCATTGACCATGACAACCCAGGTGAGAACCACATCTTTCTCACTTGTGATGCTTCTGATTCCCGCTCAGGTGCTGTCCTCTCTTGGGGCAAAAACTTAGCATCTGCCCAGCCTGTGATCTTTGACTTGTCCCCTTTCTGCAATGCCGAACTAAACTACCCTGTACACAAAAAGGAACTGCTTGCAATCGTCCGCACGCTCACTGTCAGGATATTTAAATTCACTTATCTTTTTCGCCCTCACATGATGCTTACATATGCTCCCACATGACTTCATGACTCATTCCATATCACATGGTGACAGTCATTCTATGATGTTCCATTCCTTTCTACGAATGCTTATACATACACCCTAAATGCTTCCATGCCTGCCCTACATAGTGGTCCGTGCACCAGATTGCATGTATATAAGGCAGGGTATCATCATAGGATACCCCCATCTTTGGTTTATTCATTGTTTTACCAAGTAACCCAAAGGGCAACCTAAGGACCTTTCTAGAAGTCCTGATATAAAACTGAAGATCACCCTCCTTACCTTGCCCACCGTCTACGTCACTCGAACCTCGCTCCTCGCGTCGTCAATGCCTCGTCGACACAACCCCCTTCCTTACCATCACCGACACTCACTACATTGCTCACGCTTGCTGCTGTATTGCGCCAGCCAACACTTTATTGCTACTCCACATTCCTGCTTTCACGTCAAGCCCTCTGGCTGTCTGAGTCGCTGAGTTATCATGCTGGCAGCAGAGTAACCCAATCACCGTACAAACCGACGGCAAGCAATTGTTGCACTTCCATCACCGGCCTTAACAGTTTATGCCAGGTGTATCTACCGAGCCATCGAGAAAGTCCTCGCTCTCTTCTTTCTCCAGCTTAGCTTGATCAGGAAGATTGTACTCTGGATCTTTTCGCATCCACCCTGGACTTGGTCCACTCTACCTGCACACTCATAGAAGGACTTGTATTAGTCTTTCTCCTCACCTACCTCCAACTCGCATATCGCGTCATCGCTGTCAAGCCTGTTGCCTTAGTGCCAGAGCCACAGCTGCCCCTTCCTCACCAACTACTATGCTCCACGACAGACGTAGTGGAATCCTCTGACAACGAACAAACTGTCTATGAACCCTCACTGCACTCAGATGAAGGAACCATCGTTGACGACCCCGTTCTACCCATCAACCCACATATCCTTGCAGCCCTCTCTCCTATCACTCTCATGCCCTTCCCCAGGCATTACAGTCCTGGTTATCCAGTCACATCGACTTGGTGTAATCGAATGCATATGGCTCCAAATCCTTCTGACTCCAAGACTGACTCCAATTACTAATCCAACACCCTGGTGCGATTCTTGGGAAGACATCGAGCAACTTGCAATACTGCATGTGTACGCCTGGTACCCATCAGAATTTTCCACACCAATCCCAATCCCCTCACCTGCCATAAGTGCTTGCGACCGGGTAACCACCAGGTAATATGCAAGACCATCCCTTCTTTTCAGAGGCCGAAACCTAGAAAAAGGAAGAGTGGTAAAAAGGAGTAAATAAGTTTTTCTTTACAGTTTTTTTTAATTTGCCCAACATTTCAGATGAACCTGCACCCTGACATTCCCACTGGGTCCCCAGACGTCCACCGCATCTGCCTCCTGGAGACTGAACCACTCCAGCTGCTTATCCTTACCTGCTACTCAACATTAGTCGCACTTTCTCAAGAAGCGACACTAGATCAACCATGGCGACAGAATCAGCTGGATCCTCTACCTCCAGTCCCCTTGCTCCTCCTCTCATGGCTTGGCCCCTGGCTGGGATCTTCGAGGAGTTCCAACAACAATACGCTGCATACGTCCAACATGTGGCCCAACATGGAGCACATACTGCCACACCTCCAACTGTACTGAGCCTCCCACCAAAAAAGAAAAAGGCAAAAGCTCCCAATATAGAAGAAGAACTGCGTGAGGTCAAACTCAGCAAATCCTATATTGAGAAGCCACCGCCATTCTCCGGGAAACCAAAGGACTATACCAAATGGAGAGCAAAGTTCAGGCTTTACCTTCTAGGCTTTGATCAATCAGTTGCCAATGCCGAAGAAATCAAGATGTTCCTAGGATTCTGTACCAAAGGACCAGCCAAAGACTTTGTGACCCTCCTCATTGAAAAGGACATCAATTACGATGACTACACCACCCGAGGTTTCTTCCGAACCTTCATTGACCCCTACTTCAAACCAGTCTACGAGTCCACTCATGCCGAAACCGAGCTCCTCAACTTGAAGCAAGGATCGATGATGATCGAAGAGTTCCTCACAAAACAACAAAACCTGATCGCCTGCACTGAGTGGTCAGAAATCATGAATGGCCGACAACTTGTCTGCCTACTCTGCACCAATGCCTGCAACAGCATCATAGAACAAGTCGAAAGGTCTAGCCTCGACATGACCATGACTTATATCAGCAGTTACTCCAAATGGACAAAGTGACTTATCGCTGCTGGCCATCTACTGATGGAGATTGCTGAACGAAAGCACAGCACCCCTTCCAACACATCAAAACCACATGTCAAATTCCCTACACGATTTGTTGAACCTCACACCGTGACCCCGGAGACCACTGGAGTCTTCAGCAGCTGAGGCACCCCCATGGACTTGTCCAAGGTGAGGGTGACTGGAACTTGCTTCCGGTGTGCCAAAGAAGGTAAGACATCTGCATGGCCTTGCGCCATTCACCAACAAAAGACCCCTGGGTCCAAGAATATCAAAGTCCGTGGACTTGCCGTTGAATACTCTTCTCTCGAGGAGTTGGAGACCACCATGCAAGAAGCGGAAGAGATGGATTTTGTGGATGAGGACAAGGAATGAGATCCCCTTGCCCTCAAGGTATGATTCAACATAGAATTTGTAAATCTTGTAAAAATTTGGCAAGGAGCATTCCTGGCTTAAGGCCAAAGGAAGGTGCAGTGGGGCCGATAAAACCCATGCTTAATTCTCCTTTCATATCTACTAACAAATTCTCTGTTTTGAACATAGAAGAGATCTCAACTGAGTCCTCAAACAACTCACCCACCTTCATGACACTGATTCAGCCAAAGACCGATGAACATCCGAGGAAACTATCAGCTAAGCAACAACCAAATGTACCTTCGCCCCTATTGGGCATTACAGCCTCTGTTCTGTCTGGGGAACATGCAATCAAGCGACAGAATAATCGGGTTACTAGTGGTCAAGTAGCTCAATCCTTCCAGGAGTGAAAAGTATCGATCCTCACAAAGGACAATCATTCCTGGATGGAGACCATAAAGCCTTGATCCCCTCAGTAGATCAAGCAAATCGCAAATATCACCCTGGATGATCATCTCGAACACCACCTCCGAGCTTTTGTCCATGACACAAGGCGTTCTGAGGTAGACGCAGAGCTAATTGCTCACCTCTGGAATGCATCCCATGACACTGTGGAGTTCATGCTCCTCGAACTCTCGCAGAAACTCTGATACGTCAACAAAAAACCTTTTCCAAATGTGTTCGAAGTCCAAGCCCTCATCGCCACTCCTAGCGGCAATACGATCCCCATCACAGCTCTCATAGACTCAGGCTGCATGGCATCAGCTATCGATCGACGCTTCGTAGAAGAAAACCAACTGCTACAGGAGGCCCTACCCAGGCCTATACTGGTCTACAATGCCGATGGGACTAAGAACGAAGGAGCATTCATCACCCACTTCGTCAATCTCAAGATCAAGATCGATGATCACATATCTCAGATCCCGTTCTTGGTCACCACTCTGTCATCTCGAGCCATGTTCCTTGGCTTCGACTAATTATGGCAATACAACCCCTGTATCAATTGGCAGGAAAAAACAATGACATTCCTCAAGACTCATCTGCTGTGGCAGCATGATGAACTTGAATCCGATGATTGACTCTTCCAAGTCAAAAATAAATACATTGCCATGCTCACTACTGACCTTGTGGCAGCCGCCAACAAGAAAAAGCAAGATGATACCTTCAAAGATGTGGTCCCCAGTCACTACCACGAATTTAAGGACATCTTCACTAAAGAAAACTTTGACAAACTTCCCCCTCATAAACAATGGGATCACGCCATCGAGTTAAAACCTGGCAAACACAAGGTCGACTGCAAAACCTACCCCCTGTCTCTCAAGGAACAGGAGGAATTAGATGCTTTCCTTGAGGAAAACCTCTCAACTGGAAGGATTTGCCCTTCAAAGTCTCCCTTCGCCTCTCCTTTCTTCTTCATCAAAAAGAAGGATGGAAAACTATGTCCAGTACAGGACTACCAATGTCTCAACGACATTACCATCAAAAACCAATATCCTCTTCCGCTCATTGAGGAAATCACACAGAAGTTACACAAAGCCAAATACTTCTCTAAGATGGATATTCATTGGGGATACAACAATGTCCACATGAAAGAAGAAGACAAATGGAAGGCTGCCTTTAGGACTAACCAGGGACTGTTCGAACCCCTGGTCATGTTCTTCGGACTTACCAACAGTCCAGCGACCTTCCAGACGATGATGAACCACCTACTTCATGACCTCATCAATCACGAGATAGTTATCATTTACATGAATGACATTCTCGTCTTCACCAAGGACCTTGATGAACACTGTCGTGTTGTCAAGGAGGTACTTGAAATCCTTCGAGAAAACAAACTCTCACTCAAGCATACCAAGTGCGAGTTCAAAACCACCATGATTGAGTACCTCGAACTGATCATCTCCAACAGTCACATTGCCACCGACCTGACTAAGGTTGATGCCATCCGTACCTGGCCAGTCCCGATCACTCGGACAGCGGTACGCTCCTTCCTGGGGTTCCTTAACTTCTTCCGGAGGTTTATCAAGGATTTCACAGCCATTGCTTGGCCTCTCAACAATCTCACGAGCGAGAAGACAGACTTCATCTGGACCAAAGCGTGTCAACAGGCATTCAACACCCTTCGCAACACACTCATTAATGCCCCCATCCTCGCCCTTGCCACAGACTTCAACCCCTTCCGGATTGAAACCAATGGTTCTGGCATAGGTATTGGAGCCATCCTCTCCCAGCTCCAACAAGGCAAGTGGCACCCTGTCGCTTATCTTTCCTGTTCCCTCCTCCCAGCAGAATGCAACTACCATGCCACAGACCTCGAGTTTGCCGCCATCATCAAAGCCGTCATCACATGGCGACACTTTCTTCTCGATGCCCACGTCCTGTTCAAGATTCTGACTGATCATCGGAATCTCACATACTACTCCATGCCTCAAGATCTCTTCTGATAACAGGCATGGTGGAACCAAATCATGCAAGAGTTCCACTACACCATTGCACATTGCACTGGAAAAAACAAATCCTGCCAATCCTCTGTCCCAGAGGCCAGATTTTGAAGAGGGGGTACAGCATGACAACAAAGGCATCACCGTTTTTCTGCAACTCACGGATTCCCCCCACATTCGTTTACAGCAGAATCATATGTCACTGGCTGTGGAGAATGCAGTGGCATCTGATGATGGATACGAATCCATGGACATAATTATTAATAATACTTCTACTTCTCCCTTTTCTTCCTTTACGAATGCTATTGATATGAGAATGCTAGCGGCAATGCGTGTAGCCGAAGACTCCATTGACATTGACTCTCAGATATGAGTACGACAGCATCTTAAGGATACAAAGGTCACATGCACATTTGCGCAGTCTCATCCTCACTTCTCAATTCATGATAATCTTATTTACTTTAAAGATGCTCTATACATACCCAAGAATGAGACCTTACAGACTCTAGTTCTCAAACACTTCCATAACTCACCCCTCACAGGACACCCTGGAGTACAAGCCATGACGAGGAAACTCCAGGCCACATACTACTGGCCAACCTCAACCAAGGATATCAAGGCTTACATCCGCGGATGCAATCATTGCCAGAAGAATAAGGCAAATATGCAGGCTAGGTATATGGCATTGCATCCGAATGCCATACCCTTGGCACCCTGGCAACATATCTTGCTGGACTTGATCATGCCATTACTGCAATCAAAAGGAAAAGATTCCATACTGGTCATAGTCGATCACTTCTCCAAGATGATCCGACTCTTCCCTGTCAACACTACTATCACCTTGCGTGGAATAGCCACTCTCCTCCATGACGAGATATTCAAACTCCATGGTGTCCCACAAAAGGTCATCTCCAACCGAGAACCACAGTTTGTCTCGAGCTTCATGCTTGAGCTATACAAACTCCTCGGAATACAGACAAACCTGTCCACTGCCTTCCACCCTCAGACTGATGGGCAAACCAAATGATACAACGCATGGGTTGAACAATATCTTCAGATTTACATCAATCACCAACAATCCGATTGGGCCGACTGGCTCCCTATGGCGGAATTTGCACATAATAACATGCCACATTCCACAATCCAGCAAACCCCATTCATGCTCAACTACGGTCACAAGCTGTGGACTGGACAAGGACAACAACGGTTGCTTTGCAACAAGTCAGCTGACGAGTTCACAAAGCAAATGGTCAAATTATGGCAAATGGCTGAGGGATCGCTGCACCTAGCGGCCAACGACATGAAAAGGTTCTACGATCGCAAAACCTGCAAATCTCTGGATTACAAATCTGGGAATCTAGTCCTTCTTGAAGCTTCCCACATTCACACTAATCGTCCTGCAAAGAAGCTCTACCAGAAGCAGTTTGGACCCTTCAAGGTTGGCATTGCCTCCTACAAACTGGACCTACCCCATGG
This sequence comes from Austroboletus niveus, assembly GCA_038090255.1. Taxonomy (NCBI): domain Eukaryota; kingdom Fungi; phylum Basidiomycota; class Agaricomycetes; order Boletales; family Boletaceae; genus Austroboletus; species Austroboletus niveus. The sequence goes on from JBBPMJ010000176.1 coordinate 37,024, forward strand.
TTGGAAGTCGATTCACCCCATCTTCCATGAGTCCCTTCTATACCCATACCATGTACCCACTCACCCAGCACAGATCAGTCCACTGCCTCTGATACCAGATCTTGTCGACAACCTTCCTGAACAGGAAGTTGAAGAAGTTATCAATTCTCAGAGTCGCAGCGACAAGTTCACCTACTTGGTGCATTGGAAGGGCTTTCCAGTGAAAGAAGACGAGTGGATCCCTGCCGATGAGTTACCACACACACAAGAAGCCATCAAATGCTTCCATCGGAAACACCCCACGGTGGCTTGACCCACTCAAAAGCTGCATCTTTGTCCCATGAATCTTGTCACCCCCAGTCTGGTCTTATTGCTGCACGAATCCGTCTGTACCTGTCCGTCCTGCACAGGAATGCCTTCTTTCGAGGATCCAGGATTCTTAGAGTTTTACCATCACTTCAAATGCCTTGACAACTCGCTCTTTGAAATTCCTCCTATCGATGTGGATGTTGATCCTTAGAGAGGGGATTATCTCAGGATATTTAAATTCACTTATCTTTTTTGCCCTCATGTGACACTTACATACGCTCCCACGTGATTTCATGACTCATTCCATATCACATGGTGACAGTCATTCTATGACATTCCATTCCTTTCTATGAATGCTTACATGTACACCCTAGATGCTTTCATGCCTGCCCTACATAGTGGTCCATGCACCAGATTGCATGTATATAAGACAGGGTATCATCATAGGATATCCCCATCTTTGGTTTATTCATTGTTTTACCAAGTAACCCAAAGGGCAACCTAAGGGCCTTTCTAAAAGTCCTGATACTTATCAAATGACATATCAAACTTCTTGGCAACCCACTCATCATATACACAGATCATCGTACACTAGAAAACTTCCTATGACAAAAAGACCTTTCCCGCCGACAAGCTTGCTGGACCAAAATCTTCTTCCAATTTGATGTTGAAATACATTACCTCAAAGGGGCCAACAATGTTTGCACTGATGTGTTTTTGTGTCATGTTGATTCTTCTATTGCATCTGCTCATTCTCATTGCTTTTCAAACATTGTAGCCATTTTAAACATGGTTCAACCTCCCTTTTCCTTATCCCAAATCTTTGCAGACCAATCGCTTACACGTGACATTTTACAGGGTTACTTAACTGATCTGTACTGCCACCATCTCTGTTCACTCCTCAGTTCACTCCCCAATCTTGTTGAAAAAGACGGACTGCTTTTCCTCAGCAACTGTCTTGTGATCCCTTTCAACAAACATCTTTGCAAGATGCTCTTCCAGCTTGCACACAACTCCACTGGGCACTTCGGTGCTGACAAAATGTATGCAGTCCTGCATGCATTCTTTTACTGGCCTAACATGCACCACAATCTTGTCATGGCTTACATCTCTGGTTGTGTCACTAGTATGCGCAATAAATCCCCCACTACTGCCTCACCTGGTCCACTACATCCTCTTCCTGTCCCCAACCAATGTGGTAACTCTGTTGCCATTGATTTCATTGGCCCCCTCCCCAAAGACTCTGGTTTCAACATGCTCATCTCCATGACCAATTGCCTAGGTGCCGATCTTTGCCTCATCCCTTGTCACGACACTATTTCGGCCAAAGAATTTGCTTCCTTGGTTTTCGACCACTGGTACTGCAAAAATGGCCTGCTGCTTGAGATTATCTCTGATCGGGACAAGCTGTTTGTCTCCAAGTTCTGATGCACACTTCACACCATCACCGGCATTAAGCTCAAAATATCAGGACTCGATGAAAGGTCCTAGGTTGCCCTAAGGTTACTTGCAAAGACAATGAATAAACCAAAAGTAAGGAGCTCCTATAATGAGCACACCCTTATATACATGAGCACGATGGTCCATGCATAAGGTATAGGGCAGACATGGAATCCTACTATGGTAATGGTCCATGGAGTGTTGGAGAATGACATGGAATGATTATCTACATGTGATATGGAAGAAAGGAAGTCACGTGAGAATGTAGGTAAGATACGGTGAAAAAGATCATGACATTACCCCCCTTCTAAGGTCTCTTGTCCTCAAGAGGCAGTATGGTAGCAACAGTAGGGGTCCTTACAGAAGGACCAGTGAATCTGGGCATGAGGAACCACTTTTTGGTGATGTTTGGGAATGGGGAGTGGAGCTAATTCAAACATATTATTGTCAAACTTTTTGAATTGTTTGTGATATTTGAGAAAACCTGGGTTGGAGAAGGTAGGTGAGGACGAGCATGGTGTGCAGTCACATGCTGGTTCATTAGGGAGGGTGATGAGACCAGTGGTTGTAGAGATATCCATAGGTCTGAGACAGATTCGTGTGGCAGGACAGGCCACTGTTGGATGGAGTCAATGGAATCTTGTGACTGCCTGTTGAGTATGAGCGAGCTTAGTATGCAAAATCCATTCATCTTCTTTGACAGGAAAACCTTTCCAGTGAATCAAATACTCGAAGCATTCTTCTTGTTGTTGGGAATCTATGACTGCTTCGATTTCTTGCTCCAGAATGTCATCTATGAGATCTGGAGGGGGAGGTGAAGGAATGGAGCCAGTTGTTGGTGGAACATAGGGGTGTAACAGAGATTCATGAAAAACTGGGTGAATGGATTTCCATTTATGGGGTAGATCCAGTTTGTATGAGGTGACACTGACCTGAGTGATGACCTTGAATGGACCATAGCGCTTCTGGTCTAGTTTCTTCATTGGTCGATTGATATGGATATGGGTAGCCTCTAGCCAGACCAGATCTCCAGACTTATAATTCTTTGTGGGGCGAACCTTTTGGTCATAGAACTTCTTCATGTCTTTATTGGCAAGTTTTAGAGCTTCAGCCACTTGTGCCCTAAGTGTGGTCATCCATTGTGTGAAGTCTGTGGCTGACTTGCTTCAAATAGAGACTCGACACTCCTCGTTAATTCTCGGTTCATGCCCATAATTGAGCATGAATGGGGATTGATGAGTCGTGGAATGAGAGTTATTGTTGTGGGCAAATTCGGCCATGGGGAGCCATTCCTTCCAATCGCTTTGCCGGTGATTGACATAGATGCAGAGGTACTGTTCTACCCAAGCATTGTAGCACTCAGTTTGGCTGTCTGTTTGAGGGTGGAATGCAGTGAATGGATTGGGAGTGATGCCAAGGAGTTTCTGAAGTTCGGTCATAAAGGTGGATACGAATTGGAGTCCTCAGTCAGAGATGACTTTGGATGGGAGGCCATGAAGTTTGAAGATTTCATTGCGAAGTATGGTTGCGATGCCCTTGCTGTTGACTGTGTCCCGAATGCCAAAGAGTCGGATCATTTTTGAGAAACGATCAATGATGATGAGAATGGCATTGCTTCCTTGTGATTCCAGAAGCGGGAATATGAGATCTAGTGAGATATGTTCCCATGGTTTTTGTGGAATTTCGTTTGGGTGCAAGGGAGTGTGCCGAGACATTGTGATGGCTTTGTTCTTTTGACAAGCCTCGCATCCTTTGATGAATCTTTTGACATCTTTGGTGGACGTTGGCCAATAGTATCGTTCCTGAACCTTCCGAATGGTAGTCCTAATCCCCAGGTGTCCTGCAGTGGGGTGACTATGAAGGTTAGTTAGTATTGCGTTTCAGAGGATATTGTCCTTTGGTACGTAAAGGGAATCTTTGAAGTATATAAGTGAATTGCGGATAGAGAAGCAGGTATCATTTTGAGCAAGTGCTCGTACTACTTTAGAGTCTCAGAGATGGTGTTTGTCCTTTATTTGTTGTTCTATAGTAAGTGAAGACGAAAGGGTTTGTTCAGCTACACGCATTGCCATTAGTGTTCGTATATCTATAGTGTCAGTATAAACATTCATAGAAGTGGTTGAAAGAGAATTAATGTCTATAGAGAAAGAAATAAGGTCCTGGTCGGATGTTGGCGTGTTCTCCACAGCCATCGACATATGGTTCTGCTGTAAAATAGAAGGAAAAACAGTAACACCTTTATTGTTGTCCTTCACCCCCTTTTCAAAATCTGACCTCCAGGACAGAGGATCTGCAGAATTGGTTTTTCTGGATTGATGGACAAGAGTGTAGTGAAACTCCTGCATGATCTGGTTTCAGCGTGCCTGTCAGTGCAAGAGGTCTTGAGGTACAGCAAAATAGGTTAGGTTTTGATGATCGGTGAGGATCTCAAAGGGGACATGAGCATCGAGGAGGAACTGGCACCATGTGGTGACAGCTTTGATGATGGCTGCAAATTCAAGATCTGTGGCGTGATAGTTATGTTCCGCATCTGAGAGAGACCACGACAGATACACAATCAGGTGCCAGTGCTCATTCTGATGTTGTGAAAGAATGGCGCCGAGCCCTATGCCTGAACCGTCAGTTTCGATATGGAATGGATCAAAGTCAGTGGCAAGTGTGAGGATGGGTGTGTTTAGAAGCACATCCCGGAGTGTGTTAAAAGAATGTTGACAGGCGGTATCCCACTCAAAGGGGTTTTTCTCGCTAGTGAGGTGATTGAGTGGTCTGGTGATAGCCACGAAGTCTTTGATAAAATGTGGGAAGAAATTAAGGAAACCCAAGAATGAGCAAACTTGGGTTTGGGAGGTAGGAGTTGGCCATGTGTGAACAGCAGTGACTTTTAGTAGGGTCGGTGGCAATAGTTCCATCTGAGACAACGAGTCCAAGGTATTTGGTGGTAGTGGTCTCAAACTCATATTTGGTGTGTTTGAGGGAGAGTTTATGTTCGCATAGTCTAAACAAGACTTCATGTACAACCCTTCAATGTTCGTCGAGAGTTTTAGTGAATACTAAAATGTCATCCATATAAACAATGACTACTTCCTTGGCAATGAGATTACACAAGATGTGGATCATCATTGTTTGGAATGTTGCTGGAGAATTCATGAGTCCAAAGAATATGACGAGTGGTTTGAAGAGCCCTTGATTGGTGCGGAATGCTGCCTTCCATTCATCACCTTCCTTCATGTGTATGTTGTTGTATCCCCACCAAATGTCCATTTTTGAGTAGAACTTTGCTCCATGAAGCTTTTGTATGATCTCTTCAATAAGTGGAAGAGGGTATCGGTTTTTGATGGTGGCTTTGTTTAGCTTGCGGTAGTCCTGGACAGGGTGGAGTTTGCCATCCTTCTTTTTGACAAAGAAGAATGGGGAAGTGAAGGGCGACTTTGAAGGGCGAATACGTCCAGTGGACAGATTCTCTTTGAGAAATGCGTCAAGTTCCTTCTGTTCTTTTAATGAGAGTGGGTATGTTTTGCAATTGACCTTATGGTCGCTGGGTTTCAATTCGATCACATGGTCCCAGGGTCAATGAGGTGGTAGCTCGTCAAAGGTTTCTTTGGCAAATATGTCACAGTACTTGTGGTACTCAGCCAGGACTACTTGTTCAAAGGAAATTTCTTGTTTTCCCTGATTGGCGGTGACTGTGAGGTCAGTTGCAAGCGTAGTGATGTACTTGTTTTCGATCTGGAAAACTCGGTCCTCTGGTTCAGCGTCCTTGTACTTTCACATGGGCATGGTTTCTGGAGTGAAACTGAGTTCCTTGATCTGCCAGTCGATTTGGGAGTTATATTGGTGTAACCAGTTGAATCCTAGGAAGACAGCCTGAGAGGAAAGATGTGTCACTGAAAAGGGAATAGTGGATTGGTGGTCTCCAATAGTCACTTTTAGATCTACATAGTGCGTGATAGCTTCTTCTGTATTGGCGGTTCTGTTGGCATTATAGACCGGTATTGCTTGGGGTAGGGGTTTCTGTTCGAATTCGTGTTCTCGTATGAAATCAATATTGATTGCTGATGCCATGCATTCTAAGTCTATTAAGGCGACTGCCTCTACTGACTTTCCTGAATCGGTCCAGAGATAAATAGGGACTTCGAAGGCATTTGGCAATGGCTTCCTGGTTCGATACTGAGGTTTCTGGGTTAGTTTGAGAAGCATGAATTCGGCAGCATTGTGAGAGGCATTTCAAAGGTCTGCGATTAGCTCAGCGTTTACCTCCAAAAGGCAAGAGTCATGAACAAAGGCTCTGAGATGAGTGACGAGCCATTCATCGGGAGTGTCATTTGCAATTTGCTTGATCCACTGGGTGGACCAAGGCTTGATCATGGTTTTCCAGCCCCAGTCTTTTCTGGTAAGGATGGCCATAGGTTGGGTTTGAGGTTTTCAACTTACAACCTCAGTCTTTGTATGCCTCTTGACTGCATGGGACCTGGACGTCCTGACAGCTGTAACATCCAATAGAGGTGAAGATACATTTGGCTCTTGCATAGCTGGCACACTAGGACTTTGATTTCTTTTGCAGTCTGAGATCTCTTCAACATCTAGCAGGGCGAATTTGTTAGTATAAGGAGAATTAAGCATGGTTTTTGGTACTGCCACACTGTCCTTTGGCTTGGTAGCCCAGGCACTCCTGACCGTAATATTACAACTACAAATTTTTACTGCCGATGTATCTTGAGAACAAGGGGATCTCAATCCTTGTCCTCTCCAACAAAATCCATGTCTTTGGCTTCTTGAACTGCTCTTTCCAATTCTTCAAGCGAAGAGTATTCTACGTCTAGGTTGCGTACTTTGATGCTCTTAGCTCCAGTGGCTTTTTGGTGAGTGGCGCAAGGCCATGTGGATGTCTTGCCTTCTTTGGCACATCAGAAACAAGTTCCAGTTGCTCACACCTTGGATAAATCCATGGAAGCACCTCAGCCTCCGAAAACTCCAGTGGTTTCTGGGGTTGCAGTGTGAGATTCAACATATTTAGTGGGGAATTTGACACATGGTCGTGGGGTTTCAGGGTTTGTGCCTTGCTTTTATTTGGCAATTTCTATCAGCAGATGTCCAGCAGCGATAAGTCACTTCATCCATTCGGAATAGCTGCTAAGGAAGGTAGTCGTCATCTCCGTGTTGAAGCGTTCGACTTGTTCAACAATACTGTTGCGGGCATTGGTTCATAGCAAGTGTATAAGTTGTCAGCTATTGGTGATTTCTGACCATTCGGCCCTCGTGATAAGGTTTTGTTGTTTGGTGAGGAATTCTTCGATTGTGAGCGATCCTTGCTTCAGGTTGAGTAGCTCCATTTCGGCTCAGGCTGCCTCATAGACTGGTTTGAAGTAGGGATCGACAAAGGTTCAAAAGAATCCTCAGATAGTGTAGTTGTCATAATCTAGGTCTTTCTTGATGAATAGGGTAGCAAAATCTTCAGCTGGTCCCTCAATACAGAATCCCAGGAACATCTTAATTTCCTCGGAGTCTTCAATTGGTCGGTTGAAGCCTAAGAGGTATAGTTTGAATTTTGCCATCCATTTTTTGTACTCGTCAGGTTTTCCAGAGAATAGTGGAGGTTTTTCGACATAGGATTTGCCAAGTTTGGTGCTGTGGGGTTCGCTTTTGGGTTCCATGGCTTTTGTTTTCTTTTTCTTTGCAGGGAGGCTTGGTACAGCTGGAGACATGGCAGTATGGGCTCCATGAAGGGCCACATGTTGAATGTACACGGTGTATTGGGATTGGAATTCTTCAAAGGTCCCAGCCAAGGGCCATGATTGCAGAGGAGGTGGTATGGGATTGGAGGTAGAGGCTGCTGATTCCATCACCATCATTGGTCAACCTTTGCTTCGAGAGGAAGTGTGACTAATGTTGGGTGGTGGGTAAGGATAAGCAGTTGGAGTGGTTCTGTCTCCAGGAGGCAGGTGTGGTGGTCGTCAGGGGATCTGGGGAGAATGTCAAGGTTCAGGGTTTTGAGGTGGATCTGAAATGATGGGCAAGGATGAAGAAAAGGAAATGCTGCAAATATAAAACTACTTCACCACCTTTTTACTACTCTTCCTTTTCTGGTTCTTCAGCCTCTGAAAAGAAGGAATTGTTCTGCGGACTATCTGGTGATTACCCAGTTGCAGGCACTTATGTGGGAGGAAGGGATTTGGATTGGTTCGGATCGTAAGAGGTGGTAGATAGTGTAATGGTGAGGGATTACCAGTAGCCCGATGTCTGCCAAGGGATCGTGCCAGGGTGGCATTGGTTTAGTCAGAATCAGAGATAGAAGGTGAGCAAGCCATAGGTATTCTATGATGCCAAGTCGATGTGACTGGATTGCCAGGTCCAAGATACCTGGGGGCGGACACTGTTGCGATAGGAAAGAGGACTGCAAGGAGATATTGGTTGATGGGTAGAATGAGGTCATCGGCAATTGTCTCTTTGTCTGAGTGGAGTGAAGGTTCATAGACAGTTTGCTCATCTTCAATGGAATTCTCTACATCTGTCGTGGAGCGTAGGGGTTGGAGAGGAAGGGGCGGCTGAGGCTCTGGCACTAAGGCAATGGGCTCTACAGCGAGAATTCAGTACAATAATCAGAGGTAGGTGAGACAGAGGGTAATGATGATCCCTTCTATCAAGAGACATGTATGGTGGACCAGGTCCACGGTGGATGTGAATGATCCAGAATACAATCTTCTAGACAATGCTAAGCACGAGGAAAAAGAGTGCAAGGACCTTTTCAATGGCATGATATAAATGCCTGGTGTAGATCGTTAAGGCCAGTGATGGAAATGCAACATAGTCTTGCCATCGATTTCTATAGTGATGGGGTTGCTCTGCTGCCAGTGCAATAACTCAGTGACTCAGACAGCTAGAGGGTGTGACATGAAGCAAGGAGGGTAGGGATGTCAGCGAGGAGTAGGGATGTCGGCGAGGTGTTGACGATGTGATGAGCGAGGTTCGAACAACAATGACAGGCAGGCAAGGTAGGAGGAGGTTACTTTTGGTTTTATATCAGGACTCGATGAAAGGTCCTAGGTTGCCCTAAGGTTACTCACAAAGACAATGAATAAACCAAAAGTAAGGAGCTCCTACAATGAGCACACCCTTATATACATGAGCACGATGGTCCGTGCATAAGGTATAGGGCAGGCATGGAATCCTACTATGGTAATGGTCCATGGAGCATCGGAGAATAACGTGGAACAATTATCTACACATGATATGGAAGAAAGGAAGTCACGTGAGAATGTAGGTAAGATACGGTGAAAAAGATCATGACACAAAATGTCCAGCACTTTCCACCCTCAAACCGACGGTTCAAGCGAACGCACCAACAAAACTGTTAACCAATGCCTCCGTTTCTTTGTCAACCGCCAACAAACCAACTGGGTTCAAGCACTCCCGCGCTTTCGCTTTCACATCATGAATTTGCGTAATGCGAGTACGGGTTTTTCACACTTCCAACTTCACCTCGGCCGCTCACCCCGTCTATTACCCCCCCTCATTCCTCCCCCACTCAATGCCCTTTCCACCGCTACTGCCGATGCTGCGTCCTTCTTGTCTCGACTTGAGCTCGACGTTCTCGAGACACAAGATAATCTCCAACACGCTAAAGTCCTACAGGCCACCGCTGCCAACCGCCATCGGACCCCTGATCCCCTCTTCAACGTCGGCGACCAAGTTCTCCTCTCCACCAAAAATCGCCGAAAGGAATACCTCGCTGCTCACTCGGACCGTGTTGCAAAATTCATGCCCCGTTTCGACGGTCCCTACCGGATCTCCCACGCCAACCACGCTACGTCAACTTACATCCTCGATCTTCCTCCAACGTGCAAATTTTCACTCACTTTCCACGTCAGTCAGTTGCGCCCTTTCGTGCCTAATAACCCATCACTCTTTCCTGCCCGTGAACCATGCCGACCACCTCCCATTCTCACTCCATCCAGAACGCTTGAACACGTCATCGATCATATCGTTGACGAACGAAAAGTTGGCCGTGGCAAATAATACCTTGTGCGATGGTTCAGTTTTGGTCCCGAGGACGACGAATGGCTCCCGCGTAAGGACCTCATCGACTGTCATGCTCTCGACCTCTGGGAACAACGAGCTTCTTCTCCATAGGGTGGGAGGGTGTAAGCCCGACGGGCTTATCTCTCCCTCGTCACAGTCCTCTCTCTCTCTTCATCACATTCCCTTTTCTCACGATATAGTAGCTGATCAGTACTTATACGGAACAGACATGCTATGATGACAGTATATATATGGTCTCGGTACTGATAGCGTGCATTCATTCTCTCTTCCTCCTTTTCCGTCTTCTCTCTCTCTCTCTGCCTTCTGTCGTTGTTGTCGCAATACATCCACCGTGACTCGTCTACCGACCGACCGTCAGTGTTGAGCATCGTGCCTACGATAGTCTCTCACAAATGGTGGCGGGTGAGGGGACTTACCTGCAATTGCCGTTCTGTTGGTGATGGGGCAGGGGAGGACACCCACGGTCTGATACTGCGGGTACCAGGTACACATGACGGACTATAGCCGAAGGCCATTGTGTGTGAAGGAGGGATACTCTGGCTGCCGAGCCCGTTCACTCGTCCGTCTGGCACCCCTCTCCGAGGATTGGGGTCCGGCCGCGGGCCACTGGGGACGCCACATACAGTACGACCATGGAGCGGGTGAGGGGATGGGATGGACATGGTTCCGAACCTGCGAAATTTCTCGTCAGAGGGCTACCGCTACCCCGACCATCGCCCTTCCAAGGCCGTTTAGGATACCAGCTTCCAGTCTTGAGCCCTATCGAGGGAGTTAGCCAAAAGGCGCGGGGGGAGGGATGCTTCCTGCTCGACGGGAACACCGTCAGATATACATACCTGGAGCGCAGGTACACTCCCACAGGTGGTGCGGGCACTTTTACGCTGCCATGCGGTGCTCTCGTTGATCATAATCCATGAAGAACGGCAATGGGAAGACTGGGAAATCTCCTTCAAAAGGAAAGAACCCTTGTCATAATGTCAAAACAAGGTAGCTACTCGTAGCATCAGATGACTCGTCTCCTGACTTCCGAGACTTCATTTTCATCGCTGTCTAGACCAAAGGTAAACGCTCTGAGTCTTTTTGTCCCGGACCACTATTCACACACGACTCCCCACCCTTCGTACTCTTCGCGCCCCTCCTGCACCGCCAAGATCTTGTTCCTGAGCACCCTCCCCACAGGACCGAGCCCATTCTCATCAGACGCGTACGTCGGCACGTATATATCCCGATCCTCGTACCCGACGCGGTGCACAGCGGCGACGATTGCAGCGGTACCGACGCACAAGACTTCGAGGAGGGTGCCGTCGGCGGACCACCCTTCGAGGTCGGACATGGTAAAAGCCCGTTCGGCGGGATGGAGTTTCGTTCCGGTGCCGTCCGAGGAAGAAAGAGTCGCATGTATAGCGGGATCCGCCGCGAGCGCGAGACACGAGGCACGCGTGACTCCCGGCAAAATTGTCCCGTCTAGCGGAGGCGTGATGACGTCCAAACCTGTCGCCAAAACGGGCATGTCAGCGTCCGACCGCTTCAAACGATCCGATTCACGTACCGTCTCCGTCTGCGCGTGCGCGTACGACAAAGACGTTCATCACGCCCGCCTCCGTCACGTACCGGTCTTCGCCAAACAGCCAGAGCACCTGGTCATACCCATGCGCAACTGCCTCGCGCTGTGGAAGGAACCCGGGGGCGTAGTTTCCTCCGCATTTGTCGCCACCGGTGCCGCCCGGCCACGCTCGCACCGCGTCGGTCACGGCCAGTAGAGATACGGGGCGTGAAAAGTAGGGCCCGCAGGGGGAGACGATAACATAAAGGAGCGCCTGGTCCGAGGCAGTCACGCCGAGCGCTGTATGTGGTGTCAGTGATCGGAGTCCGTCTTCGTGCGTGTAGGGCAGCGTACTTGGTCGCGTGCCGATGACGGTCGGACGGATATAGAGACTGTGCCCCGCAAGAGCGGGTATCCATTGTTTATCGATCTCGACGAGGCGTTTGATGAGGTCCAGGACGACGTCACCGTCGACGGGCTATGTGTGTCTGCATGAGCAGACGACGAGAGAGGACGGGGCACGCACAGGAAGCGCCAGACGCGCCAAGGAGCGCTCCAAGCGGCGCATATTCAAATCGGCCCGAAATAGCCGAGCTCTTCCGTCCGGGCCGAGATAAGCCTTTTTTTTTTGACCGAGTCATGCGGAGTCAGACCGCGTTCAAACGCGTCTAGATGCGTCAGGACGCACCTTCATCCCTTCGAATACACTGGAACAATATTGGAGACAGGACGACGAGGGGTCGAGCGCAAGCGGTCCATAGGGTATAATTTCGGGAGCGGACCACCCGGAATCGGGGTGGAACGACGCGATGGCCATGTGGTCGCCAAAAATCTGTTGCGATAGTCACGATCGATGGACAGGGCGCAAGTGAGGACCCCTGGGGCTCACCGTTCCAAACGGGATCCTGCTAAAATCTGGTAGAGGTTTGGGTGCGTCCGTCAACCTGATCGCCAATTTCGCCATCTGTCGAGGGGTGAGTTGGATCGTTGGAGTGTATATAAGGGACTCCTGTTACGCACGTCGAGCTGTGCGAGCCCTGCACAAGAATCTTCACGTTCACTCGCACGTGGACTGGAGGGTGTCTCGAAAATCATCTTCTGGTGTTAAACTTGACAAGGCCCTTTACCTCCCTTTTATTTTACTGAGTCGAGTCATTTTATGATGTAATGTGTCTACTGAACGTTGACAACGTTGAAATTGGTTGAAGCTAATCATACGGTTCCATCATGACAGTCCCGGCATAGCGTGCCCGGATTTTTTTTACTTGAACGATGATTCCAGTCTTGTTGCACATCAACGACTGAGGTGGGATCCTTTTTCTCCACATTACGCAACCTAGCTTGCTGAATTGCTGAATTGATGGTTAAATAAACTTCATTAAATAATTTCATACGCGACGTAAGTTTTATTTTTGATCCAGGTACTCAGTCGGGAGACTTGTATGTGACAGTCCCGTTCCAACCAGGGAACGATATACGACTGCATGGCATGCGAATGGGATTAATTCGAGGGTCGTTCCTCGGCTGGAACCAACCTCAACACCGCGACACTTTCTACATGCGCCGTCTGTGGGAACAAATCAAAACCCCTCAAGCTTTCCAACACGTATTTGTGTCCGCTTTTCCCTTCCGCACAATCGACACCCGCTTCCTGGGACCGCGTCACGATCATCCCCACGTCCGGTGCCTGTGTGTGTACATTACAGCTCACATACACCACCGTCCCTGCGCCAAAGGCGAGGAGTTGTTCCAAAAACCGGGTATCGCACCCTTTGCGAGGGGGGTCGATGATCACAGCTGTCTTGTCTCGGGGAAAGTGTTGTACGTTGGCGAATATGTCCGAGGCGTCTCCGGCGAGGAACGTGCATCGGTCTGAGGGTAGTTGATTCAATTGAGCATTGGCAGTGGCGGCATGGATAGCATCTGTAGAAAGTTCGATTCCGGCTACGGTGTGAAAGTGAGGGGAGAGAAGAATAGAGAAGAGGCCACTGCCACAGTAAGCATCGACGAGATGCGTGGGGGTATCGGCTGTCTGTGTACCTGTCGAAGCAGAGGGGAAGATGGCTTCGCGCACGTAATCGGTGAGGGGCACGAGGATAGCATTGTTGTTTTGAAAAAATGCGTGTCCGGGGAATTCAAAATAGGTGTTTCCGACGCGTTCGCGCACGGTCGCTTTATGGTCAGTGACACAGATGTGTTGAGCGGGGTCATCTGGCGTAGGATTGATGGGGTCGATTAGAATGGATCGATCGAGAGAATCACGGAGAAGAAGGGAGACACCCTTTTTGTACGACCATATATTTCTACTCGAGTGAGTGTCAAGAGTGGCGGGATGATCATACGGCTCACTGGATGATGTTCTCGCGAATGGGACCGAGCGCTTGGTTGAGGACGGGCGTGGCAATAGGGCATTCCTGGAGTGAGAAATAAGGTGATGAAAGAAGACGAAGGCAGATACCCGACCTCGATGTCGATCACAGACTTTTTTCCAATCTCATTAAAGCCGATCTTTAGCCAGTCGGGTTTGGTAGTGGCGTTATCAGTAAGATTTACACGTGCTTTCTTTGGTGGGGCCTCGAAATGCGGGGTTATTTTAGTGCGGTAGTGGTATTGCTTTGGGGAACCCATGGTAGGCAAGACGGCCGGAACCGTGGAAGGGGATAGATCTAGAAGTGGATAAGCGAAGATGAAGCGGTAAGAAGACGCGAGTCACTTGAGAAGTTGTGATATGCTTTGACCACCACGTCGCGTTTTATCTCGAGCTGCTTTTCATATGAAAGCATCTGGGAGGGGTGAGCACACGATCGATCCGAGAGAGAGAACATACCTGGTACTGGCAGCCAGAACATCGGCTAAAGTACTTGCACTGCACTCTGCTGTCGTCTCTGAGTTCTGGGTTGGGGTCGATGACGGAGACGAGGTCGGCAAAGGAGTGAAGACGGGCGCTGCGGTAGACGCGGACGCGGACGCGTTCACCCGGGAGTGCAAAGGGGACTACGACGACCCAGGCGGGGCGGGGTGAGGGGGAGAGCGCGAGTGCATGGCCATTGGAGGAGAGACGGTTGACGACGACGTCGATCTCCTCTCGGAACTGGAAGGGCGCGTCGTAGTCGAGGGCGTGCTGCTCGGCATTGCGGACGGCTTCGGGGCCGAGGAGAGCGCGGACGTCGTGCCAGAGGACGTCTTCGTGAGAGTGGGGCTCGATAGGCGGGCGTCGGCGGGGGCGCTTCGGTGGTCGGGCGGGCGGCGGGGACGGGGACGGTCTCGATCTCGATGCCATTGACATTATCGGCCGTATTCTTCGGAAGATCATAAAAAACAGGAAAAAGAAAATAATACATAGCACTCTTATGTAAATTGTAAGACTCACACCTAATATGACGTAATATATGATCACCCTGGGAATGACGCGGAATAATTTCTTGTGAAATATTATTATTATATGTATGATTTCAAACTGGGGACGGCTATAAGCCAAGACCCTCCTCCTCCTCTTACCCCACGAGCAAATGTCCCTCTTTTTCTATCTCTTCGCGCATGGATCTCAAAAGTCTGTACAAGAGCCCACCGAATCTCCCGAGTTCTGGGCCAAGATCGCCATCAGTTCCGTCCTAGTCCTCGCTGGTGGCGTTTTTGCTGGGTAACTCGCGTTTCTTTGCTCCGTAGCACTCCACCTGCTCATCACGTGGTAGCCTCACTCTCGGTCTCATGGGCCTCGATGAACTCCATCTACGAGTTCTCGCTACCTCTTCAGACAATGTCATCGAAAGGGCAAATGCCCAAAAGGGTTTGTCCACCCCTGTCTCTCCTTGCTCCGTCACTCATCGTCCCAGTCTTGGGGCTCATGCACAAGGGCCGTCATTGGGTGCTCGTCGTACGCATGGCCATTTTTCACCTCTGTCACCATTCTCACACCATTGTACAGGTTCTTCTCTTGGCCAACGTCGTCCGTACTTGTTTCGCTTGGCGTTTCACCACTTACTCCGTGCTTTTCCAGATCATCAACGAAAGCTTGCCCATCTTTTTGGACGGTGCCGTAAGTACATCTAAACTTTACGTCTCAAAAGCGGACGATATCTTATTCTTCAGATCGGTGGTGGTGTTGCCGCGGTCGCCATATCTACTACTGCTATCGGTACGTCTTACCCATTACTTCTTTTGTGTAATCCCTCATGCCGTATCCGATATCAGTCATTTTTGGGTATGGATGTTCATCTGCTTTCTATTTCTGTCTCACTCTTAAATCGTGCTGGATTCCACAGCGAGTACGTTCCATCCCTCTTTTTCAACGCCCAACTTCTTCTGAGCCCTCTACTAGAATCATCCCGCAAGCAATCAGTGTAAGATACGGTCTTGCAATCGGCGCACGTTGCGCACCCTTCGTCCTTTGTCTCATGTACTTGTTTGGTTAGTCCCTTTGATTGCCTTATCGAGACACCTCCATAAACGTCCGTCAGCTCCAATCGCTTGGCCTATTGCCAAGCTTTTGGACTACGTTCTTGGCGTAAACGAGGCGCATACTTACAAGAAGGCAGAGCTCAAGTCGTTCCTTCAGTTTCATCGCACTGGCGAGGAACCCCTTCGTGATGATGAAATCAGTATCTTGAATGGCGTCTTGGAACTTAGCACCAAAAACGTTGAGACCATAATGACCCCTATCAAGGTGCGTTACATCAAACCATGCCTTGTACAGTATTACAAATTCGCCTCGTTTCCGTTTCAGGATGTCGTCACCCTTTGTGCGGATACAATTCTGGATTACTCTACTGTTGACGCGATGCATGTTTATTTCCTACGAGATAGCCCCTCTGCTGACCGTCCAACGGCCTTCTAGACTCAACGGTGGCTATTCGCGCATACCTGTACATGCACCAGGCGACCCTCTTGCTTTCCAGGGGCTTCTCCTTGTAAAGAAGGTTTTCTCTTCCTTTTTACGGTGCCGGGAATTGAATCACTGAGATGATTTGCATCATTATAGCTCCTTGCGTACGACCCTGCGAAAGCGCTCCCTGTATCCACTTTCAAACTCTCAATCTTGCCTGAAGCACATCCCTCTATCAATTGTTTCCAGGCATTGGATTACTTGTACGTTGTCATTTTCCGGCGTCTGTTGCATTTTCACTCATTATCTCAAGTCAAACTGGACGTGCGCATTTATTGTTAGTCAGTCGGACGCCCGGACTTGCAGGTGGAGGTATCGGTGTAATTACTCTTGAAGGTACGTGCGTCTAACGGGCTGACGTCACACATGTTATCTTATCTCGGTTCCTGCCGACGCCCGTGTGAAATGGTAGACATCATCGAAGTAAGTTGGAGTGCGCGATACCTGCCTTATCATTCTAATCGAGCGTTTGTCTCATTGCGCATCTTTTGCCGTTGCATGATTTGGACAGGAAATTATTTCAGAAGAAATTGTAGATGAAACGGATCAGTATGAAGATAATCAAAGCAAACGGCGAGCGAAGCGGCTCACGAATGCAACTGTGATGCGTGGGTGTGTGGCTCAGTTCCCTTCCTCTTCTAATACTTTCTCTTGTACTCCACATGTTCCTACTGATTCACGTAATTCTTTATACAGGATCGTCGAACGCGAGCGCAGCCTTACCCGCGGCGCTTCTGTTGAGACTATTCCTCAGTTTGCTTCGACTCCCATTTCGAGCGACCACGGGTCGTTTTCCCCTCTTGTGCCACATACCCCACATCAATCGTTCACACACTTGCAACAACAACAGCAGCAGCACCTGAATGGGCACGCAAGAGAAGCGGGGTTGTTGCTACACCACCCGACGCCGTTGCGGTACGGTGCGGTGAATCAGCCCGAGTCAACGTCCAAGAGCTGACGATGATGAGTGGGGCATGGATCCTTTTTTCGTTTGAGCTTGAAGTGTGATTAGCGTTGGTCGTTGCCAAGCATGTCGAACGAGCAATCGGAAGAATGAGACATGTATACTAGAAATCGGCGTTGTTGGGATCTAATCGTAATAGTGTCTACTATATCTTTCAAAGTAAGCTCGTCGATTTTCTTTCTTTTGTTTTTCTTCTGTGGGTTGGGGTTACGGTAATTTGTTATCCGTGTAGCTGCTCTTCCTACGTTTGTAGGGTTGGTTAATGCCATGCTTGTTCAACGTTGTAGGCACGAGCCATTCTAACGGACGGAATCCGATTTAAGATCGCGGGCCGGTTCACTTCAAGTCGCACCGCCGGCGTGTGTGCGTGCTGAGAAGCGTTTCTCATTTCTCATTTCTCGAATTTCAAGGACCGAATTTACTCATCGATCAAGAACATGATTGTGACAAGTCCTCGTTCTTTCCACCTGACCAAGTATGCTTCCATCAAGGATGATGCAAAACACGATGACAATTTAGAATCAAATCCTCAAAATGAAACGCTTACGGTAAGCTTTTGGGACGAGTCAACTACTCTGAAAAAGAAACAAAATCAAGTAGAGCAAGGACAAGAGTGCGCGTAGCATCGATGAGATAAGTCGTGCGACAGCTGTACGTTAGAGTAGTGCAACGTACAGTTACCGCACAACCTATGATCGCTCATCTTAATCACTTTCTAGCCTCAGGAGGTTGCGCAATTTTTGCGCTCGCAAGTTTACGATACATGTACATGACTATTATTAAGTCCAAACACATCTTTAAGGATGTTCTGCTTTGAAACTGGAGAATGCAGAGGGGACAAAGTCAATGGATGTACGTACGATATAATTGTCTACTGCCTGGACGAAGCGTCGTAGAACGATGTGTTTCGTACTGACAAGGAACAATAGACAGTCGGTGCGGTCCTCTCAGACACTGTCCTCTTACACGAGCTAACAAGGTCTGTCGTCGAATACACTACCGTCAGGCTGCATCTTTTTCGTGCTCGTTTCAGAAGATCAAAAGCTGTACAATATTGGCTCAGTGATGTACAAAGTCAGCGGGATTATCTTCAACTCGTCACAATCTTGATGTCGTTGTGTCTAAAATCTATTAAATTCCCCTTCGACAGGGTCCTCAGAGCGACTCCTTCAACATCTTCAACTTTGATGATGTGGAGGGTTATAATGGTCAAGTCGTCCCGTATGTCGGGTCCCCGAATGCTGTAATCGATTCTGGCCGGCCGCCGTAAAAACAAAAGATTCATTCCGACCGAATCCTAATTTCGTTGGACTGGACGCACTTTCGATCACATTTCCAAATGCAAGAACTTATTTCAACAACACCAGCTCGACGGGACCTCTGCCAGTTGGACTCGTCTCGGACTACGGGCAACTGCTCATGTCAGGATGTTTATTTTCACTTATCTTTTTCGCCTTCACGTGACACTTACGTATGCTCCCACGTGACTTCATGACTTATTCCATATCATGTGGTGACAGTCATTCCATGACATTCCAGTCGTTTCCATGAACGCTTATGCATACACCTTAGATGCTTCCATGCCTGCCCTACATAGTGGTCCATGCACTAGATTGCATGTATATAAGGCGGGGTATCATCGTAGGATACCCCCATCTTCGGTTTATTCATTGTTTTACCAAGTAACCTAAAGGGCAACCTAAGGGCCTTTCTAGAAGTCCTG
>JBBPMJ010000177.1:0-55885 GCA_038090255.1 Austroboletus niveus
TTTCGTCTTATCGACACGACAAGCGGGCGACTCTGCGACGCAGAGACACGAATAAAGATATTCTCAGATGATCCCATATTCCGGGAATTGGTATCGTCCATGACGAGCGAACTACATCAGAAGCGTAACAACACGATGACCAAGCAATATCTTCAATATGTGATGCTCTCACATCGATGGGAGGAAAAAGAGCTCGAGTTGGTCGACGTTTTAAACAAGTCGGTGTACGAGCTGGAGGCCTCCCCTTCCGCTACGAAGCTACAGCGCTTTTGCACTGTGGCGCGGGACGCCAAATTCCGGTGGGCCGGGAGCGACACGTGCTGCATCAACACTTAAGGACAAGGACGTCGAATTTGAAAATTCCATCAATTTCATGTTTCACTGGTATCGCTCTTCTGCGGCCACAATCGTTTTTCTCACCCGCATTCCGTCTCAACCCATAATTCGTGGCGCATTAAAAGGGAGTATATGGATGAGACGTGGATGGGCGCTTCAGGAGCTAAGACTGGACGCCGTATCTGAAGGCTACGTCTCTCAACCACAAGGAATCTCCTGATATCATGCAAGAACTAGAGGACGCCACCGGAGTCTCTGTACACGGTCTGCTCGCATTTGATCCAGGTCCAGAAAACGCGCATGTCAAACTCCGTCTAGCATCGACGCGGGAGACGACGGTGCCCGTAGACATTGCGTACAGTCTGTCTGGTATCTTTGGCATCACGATACCGGTCATACACGGCCAGACTCAGCAACACGCGCTCGGCCGTCTGTTCCGGGAGATCATCGCGCGTTCGGGTGATGTTGCCTGTCTCGCTTGGCTAGGCCGATCGTCCGAGTTCAACAGCACTTTCCTGGATCATATTCGAGTCTACTGACAACCACGCGTGGGAAAAGATGACATAGAATGTGCGGCGCATGTGGACGGCAGAGGAACAAGCGCAGGCGATGGCGTTTTATGATAGGTTGCGGAAGTTACCCATCTGCCTTGTTGTCTCTCCTCTTGTGGTGCTTAAAAAGGTCGGACGGACGGGCGCAGGGCGCACGTATCGTGCGACGGCGAGTGCACTCGAGGACACGGAGATATGCACCGAGGAGAAACTACCCGTTCAGGGTAGACTTCGTACTTGTGTGTCCGTGGATTCACGAGTTGCTCGACTCTATCCCTTCTCGTCAAGGACATCGTTCCCCTCGCCGTCGACCAAGTGAGGAAGCAGAGTCTCTCGAGGACAGCGATTCGGCGATGGTAGCTTTCGAACTGGACCTGGAATGCGACGCGTCCGTGCACGCGCCTCGTAGCTCTCAGATCACTTCGGTCTTGCACCCGCCCAAAGTGCCTTTGCATCGTCACCCGAACTCAGATGCTCGATGTCACCTTGGAAGCGTCAAGGACTGTCGTTCGCTTCAGACAAGGTCTTGGAGCGCTGTTGCTGACAAAAGGGTGGCAACGGATTACGATATCGTCATACGTGTCCGCGAAGCGGTCTCGTTCGACGATATGAAGTTACGGGCACTGGAGATTGTATATTTTATATTTTGATTTCGTCGTTGACTATTTGCTTTTCGGTCTGCGCCTTGTTCCATGGAGTGGATCTTGGATAATACACGTGCTCTGCTTTTGTGTTTAATCTGAATCATTTTGCTAGAGATGGGAATCTAAGCATCTCCAGCGTTCGTTTTGAACCATAGAGGGGAGAATCTGGCCACGTCTGAGTGTTCTAGACAGCAGCATACGCACATGAGAGAAGATAATCATGGCCCGCGCAAGCGCACTGTCAGACTTGTCTTTACCCGAAAGCACGCGTACACGATAAGGTCATATAAGATGTACGTAGCCTCCCTCGCATGGGTAAGTGTGGAGAACAGACGTGCAACGGACTCG
This sequence comes from Austroboletus niveus, assembly GCA_038090255.1. Taxonomy (NCBI): domain Eukaryota; kingdom Fungi; phylum Basidiomycota; class Agaricomycetes; order Boletales; family Boletaceae; genus Austroboletus; species Austroboletus niveus. The sequence continues at coordinate 1,880 of JBBPMJ010000177.1, forward strand.
GACGTGATGGATGAGGCCTGAGCTCAGGGCACGAAATTATATTTCCCTACATACTGAGTAACTGAATTTGTCTTGCTTAGATATTAGGGGACTATGGCTACTCGGCCGTGTGGTTGCCGACGTTTTTGACGGCTACTTGCCTCATCTCAACGACTCGAAATTTCTACAACTTCTAGTCATTTTTCGAATCCGTTCATGGCAGACATAGACCGCCTGATACGGGATTTTCCGCTGGCTGGCAGCCGGACGAAAGCCGAACGTCAAAGCATCCATGACGTTCAAGGAACGGAAGTCCTATTGGCAAAGTTACATGGCCCGCAGAGCGAGCAAAGACAAGGGAAGCAGAATTAGGCTCTACCTAGAGAACCCGTGGATCAAACGATAGACCTCGCAACTCCCTCACTGACTGGTATAACGCATACTCTGCCGCACGCGCATGATTCAGACGACTCGATTGGGTGATTTTGATTGCCTGTTCGTCGTTCATGGCACGAATGGTTCCAATCACCAAACGGAACCCTGCAAACGACAACGTCAATGCTGGATTGATTATCATTTCGTTCAAACAGTCCAGGGCCGTCTCGGCAGAGCACGATGACCGTCCCAACGCCAGAGACGAACTGAAAGCTGAAAAAAGAGAACCTCAATGTTCGCTGAGAGCAGCGAGCACTGAGAATACGTTTTCGGTTGGATGTCGAAGTGAACTCCTTCCTGTCAGCGGCAACCGTGAATTCGGCTGCTATATTGATGGAAACGTTTACTTTCCTGCTTTCTACTTTGACATAGAAAGAAGAGCATCCTTCGAGTTTCATTTATGCAATGGTTACCAGAACAACTGCGATCATTTAAAATGCTGGAATTGTTTATTAACATATTCTCGTAGCACGAAACACGAACTCGGCGTAAATGGATAGTGCTGCATTCGTCGGTTTAAGTACTTTGAGGACTTGCATGATTGCACGGAGAGAACGGGAGGAGGCGGCAGAAGGCGGGGGCGAGTGCCGAAGATCACCGGGTGCTCCGGCGGTCGACGCCGTTTACATGGAATTATATCAAAAGCAACGAACATGCGGCACAAACCAGCAAAACAATTTCAAATCCCTCCACTCCTCGCTCTATCACTGATTTGCACTTCATCGATGCATCCGCGATCCCTGGTGATGGTGTGTCCGATCCAATTGTATTCTCCGCAGACACGAGCTCGAGATTGAAATTCCGTGGGCATGTACGGTTGCGTTTGCCCGCGAAAGTGGTTTGTTTCGATCTCTTCTCTTGTAGCGTATCTGTGCTTCCACTGATTACGATCTTCTCTGCGAGAAATACCTCTCATTGGATACTGCGCATGGCAAGACAAGATGATTCCTTCTCAGAGTGGCGTATGTGCATGGAGTGCGACAAACTTACTGGGAAAAGATATCTGGGGCGGTACTTCATCCTCCTCCTCCTCCTCCTCCTCCTCCTCTGTATCGCTTGATGATGCATCTTGCTCGTCGCTGTGTAGATTCGTCTCAGATGATCCACTCGTCTGGATCGATTCTTCACGGTCGAATTGCAGGTCATCAGATGCCTGCAGGACCCTTCGTTCGGCCTTTTTTTGTGTGGCGGTTAGTATGTCTACCGTTTATCAGACAAACCGGACAGACCTCAAGTTTTTTGATTGCTTTGCATCTTTTCTTGTGGTTCTCCCAAAAGCCTGGATAGTACGCTGACCTTTTGTCGAGGCTAATTTTTTTGTGGCATGCGCTACAAACGACGCTTTTGCTTGTCACCTCCTGCGCATACTCATCCTCTTCTAGTATTCTCTTGCGCTCTTCCATTGTTTTATTCTTTCGCCCCAAATCCATGGCTATCCATGCTGTGTTCTGGGATGTGGTAGGCGCAGCCGGTCCTGCACGAGGGAGAGGTGGCACCGAGGGAGGATGGAATGCAGGTGCGAATACGACCACCTTTGGAGCCTCCTTCATTGGCCTCAGTGGGCAGGTGTTGTTCATATGGGCTTTCAGCAACGCATCAACATTGTCCCATTTCGTTCCTGAACGGTAGCGAATTGCAGCCCCACATTTATCGCAGGAGAGTTGTAGCCGTCCCCGCGGTTGTGATGAGCGGATATTTTTTTCAGCACGAGGCATATTGGTTTGAGAGTGTGGCAAGGAAGTGAAGTGGTGGGGAAGAGGGGGGGGGGGGAAGAGAACAACGAAATCGGACCAACAACCTGCCGCCCACATGTCAAAAAAATATCTCTCCGCTTTATTTGTTGTAAGATGCGCCACAGCAAATTAGATTGTGGACGTCAATTACCCGGTGCTATTTTTTTTTCCTCTCGAACATCTCTCCACTTGGAGATCTGGGTGAATAGATTTACCCAGTATCCATCGATGAGACTGAGTATGCGTCCGGTGCTTCCTCGTGGAATCTTCGTACATTTTGTCATCATGTTTAAAGTCTCGATGAAGTAAGGTTGGAAGCTCCATTGGCCACTTCGACGATAGGAAAGACAGGGTGGTGTAATTTAAATTTCTGGCCACCCATCGCACATTGTAGGGCCTCTCAGTTGCTTTCTGATGTTCGACATCAATTTTGAAGAACGCCACTCAAACAGAACCAACTCAAGTGCAAAGAGTACGTCAAATTTATAGACCACCATAACAAGCGCACGGATCCATGCCTGGTTGTCTATGTACTTAATTTCCCTTGCTACATACACTGGCAAAGCGGATTGCTGACCATGGATTTTTGATCGTTTTTTTCCGCTTTTTTGATCGTATTGTTTGTACGGCATCCGACTGATTTCAAACCTCAAGAAGAGCCAAACATCATGCACCAGTATGTAAATATCCACATTAAAATCAAGCAGCCGGGAAATGCCGCACACACCTGAAAGCTGTGCACTTCTACTCATGAGACTGTCAGAAATCAATCCTAAGTGCAAGGTCAGAACATGGCCACGACGCGCCCCAAAAGAAGCATTCACGAATTCTCGTCCGGCACCTCCTCTACACGTGCGGACCAACTGACAGATCGCGACGAGTCGGGAGATTCAATGTCCGCAACCTCTTCAGCCCACCATTGCTGGGCAACTTTTCTTTTAGAGTCTTACCTGCTGGCGCCTTTCCCTTATTGTTATGACTTCCACGAAGGAATGAATGATTCAACCTAGATTGTGCATGCTCATTCCACTGTTAATCACGTTATAAACTCGAGAACGCACCACTCCTATGTCTGCAAACAGTTTTGGAAAGACCCATATCCAAGGAGGCGCAGCGACGATGGTGAGAATACGCGCGAGCCTCGCGAAGAGGTACCGATGAGACCAAGCATGCCGATGCTAATGTATCACACGTCGAGACGCATGACGGTGACCAGAGCAGGAACACGACGCCGGAAAGCATGATGGCCACCATGAGGCATCCCGCGTAAATCGTCCACTAGGACGCCTGCTATGTGACGTGATATGATGAGGCGAAGATGAGGAGCCTGGTGGGTTGCTGCGATCAACGCACAGGTAAAATACATAGGAGACGATGGAGGAAAGGACGACTTCGGCTTCGTTGGTCACGGCGGCGACGTTATGAGCTTGGCGTACGCGAGGGAGAGAGCTTTGACGAAGGATTTGCCTAGGACGGCGTCACCCGACCTTCTTCGTCATGGAGACACGACAAAAAAAGTTGGGTGATGCACCTTTACAGTAAAGTAGTCGACCCGTTTACCGTCGAGTGCACCTACACGGATTTTCATGCCGGATTTGCTGCCTTCGTGTGAAGGTTACTCGGCAGTGGAACTAGATGTATGAATATAGTTGAATTGAGAGCGTAGATGACTGAGAGAGACCACTGAAAACTAGATATGAGATTTCGTGGTGTGTGTAGGAAGGCCGGTCTGACAGGGTTTCCAGCGAGCAGGTCACGTGACTGGGACAACAAGTATCGTGTCGGAACGATACAACCTAGCCTTCGAGCGCTTGGGGGCGTCAGATCATACCGAGAGGCCACCGGAAACGTACGACGAACGGAAGAGGAGTAGTCTTAGGACGGGCACGAAAAGACCAACTGGCACTAGAAATCAGATGTTTTGGGAGGTGGGTGGGAGAGAAATGAAATGAATGGGAGAACCGAGAACGACCCAGGTGAAGGAAAGAGGAGATCTGAGAGAGAAGGACGCTGAAGGCTTTAGGTCGAAGCAGGCTCACGTGATCGGGTCGGGGAAGGCATCACGCTCTGAGGCGCAACCGTGACGAAGGCCTATGTAGTCCTTTGCTTGACGTTCGCAAGCTCACTTGATACCAGGACTTCCACTTCGGAGGAACTGGGCAACGTTACACGCCTGCCGAGTCTGCTGACGGTGCTGTGCCGTCAACACGGCGCGCTGTCATGTGACATAATGTAACGTTAGAGAGTCACATTGGTATCGACGCAGAAGCTGAAGCAGAACTAGCCATATGTTCAACATGTCCGGTGCGTTTCTGTTCGGTCGCTTTGGAGAATCAAGGTCATCTTCGACTACGTGAACGGCTGAACGTAGCCCTCGTCAAGCCATCACATAGCTCATCTTTTACCTTGGCGACGTTTTCCAGGAAATTTATCATGTACGTGGGGACGCGCACTCGTTGTGAAAAATGCTGACCGATCGTTTTTTTTTTCTGCAGAACGGCGCAAGTTTTGTCTAGCTGTTGCCGTCGCGTCCCCCAACCCCCTTCTGCGCCGACCACGTTTGCGAGTAGTGAGCTCACGCACGGGTCCCCGTTTACGTCGATACTGTGCATCTCGCTTGCAGGTGCGCCGGGGTTCGCGCGTTCTAACTTCTCTGGTTTTTGAGCAAGAACCGAGATGACAGTGGATGCGTGGCATGCTAAGGGAAAGGGTGTCACGCTCTAGTCAGGCGCTGGGAAGGAACCGTGCGGGCATGGAAAATATGGCTGATTTTGATACGTTGCTGTTGGGACTCTGATTTGACATGCCGTTGACCTGTTTCTTTCTTCCTGTATCCAGCTCCTTTTTGCAATCAGATTTAACCGTCACAGTTGCCCGATTTGACCGAGCTCCAACTGTCATGCGTTCTTGAATTCACTTGAACATGATGGCATGTTGATCGACACACTCAAACCGCGGATGCCGTGCGCCCACCCGAGCCCGCCCACAGGTGACATGTTGATAATCCGTGATGCGCGCGGCGCCCTCTTTGGTGTGTGTGGCTGAGTGATGGCGTTGAAGCAAGGAAAGGGTGGGGTCTTCAAACATATGGAACCGAACTTCTCGTTGCTCTGTGTTTCACTTCAACGACAATCGTCGCAGAGTTTCATGGACCTCATGACTCAGGGCGTGGATCTGACAGTGTGAGCCATCATTTTGTTGACTTCGTAGGCACTCAGAATGACGAATGCTTCATTCCCATTTCATTCCCCAGGCTCCAGAGACGATCCATTGTACGAGCTGCATATAGAGATCTTCCAATGTCTTGGCCTCTCGCCTCCATGAGCATTTTTAGGGACACCTAGCCTCCACAGAAACTGGTCCAGGCGCTATATTTAGATGTGCGTTCGATCTCTTGTTGTATCCAGCGATGCTGAATCCTCCTCACATATCTCGTGTACGGCCCAATGCAGGATGTCCCCGATGTCGATAACATCAACTAGGTCTTTGTCCTTGCCAGTGACAATGCGGATACATCGATCAGTTTCCAAAGGCACGAAAAACATGATGGAATGACCATGTCCAAGCTTGCGCATTCGCGTGCAACTTACGAGAAGTGAATAATTAGATCATAACCACCATGCACAAACTATACGTCCCTTGAGCCAACCGATCTTGGATGACTTTTGGTCCCAATGTGACAGCAGCACTGAATCCGTTCGAAAACTTGACGTCAGTACCCTGTGTGTGCATCGTCAAGGTACACAACACATTGATTAAGCTGCCGCGTGAATGGCGACAAGAGGAAAAGTTGCGTGGCTCCTGTAAGCTCGTCGTCTTCATTGAAATAAATTATGGCAAAGGTGTCCGGGCTAGCCTCTAGCCATGCCTCGGCCAGCTCGTGGTTTTGCAGATCAGAACATTTGAGCACCACATCGAGAAACTCATGTGCGGTTCCCCTCTCCTTGTTCTCACAGGACATGTACATATATTAGTCGTTCTCGGGTTGTAAAAGGTAATGATAGGATCTTAGCATGGTTCCTCATCGATGATTACGATCGTGCTGACTGACGTGCAGGGACAATAGATACTGACCATCGTTCGTTCCCGAGAATCCTAGACACATGAGCAACTCAGCAAGTTCAAACAATCCACTCAGCTTCGGTGGCTCACCAGCCAACAGACATTCTTTTTTCTTCACCAAATCCCAGCCTAAACATGAAAGCTTTGAGCGAAATTATTTTGCTTCTTACAGGAATACAACGCTCAATAAGGACGAGTCGATGGTCACTCGGTTGCACGAGAACAGGGGAAAGAGTAATGAGTTCCATTGGCCCGACGCCGCTCAAGGTCTGCACATGCTCAGGCACCTTACCACATTCTTTGACTTCATAAGTCGTCCTGCTTGAGCAATATTTCAAAAGAAAGTCGCAGCTGTTCCTCGGTGAGGCCACATCAATAATATGATAGGCATATCAGGCCAATGGCGACACGAATCCATGCCCTGGCAGTAGATATATCATCAAACGAGACCATCTGAGGTGTATCAGCAAGCTGAGCATAGAACGTGAATATTTTTTCCCTATCCCTAAAATTCATACAATGAAGTATGAGAGAAACTTGCGAGGCTATGCAGAGAGTATGAACAATTTGGGTATCCCTGTGGCGGAGCAGACGAACCTCTTCGCAATTCTGACTCGTTAGTAAAAGATATTGCCTACAAATGCAGTTATTGACCTAGTAATCATTCTGATAACGCTCGGTTAAAGAAAAGGAACAAGTACCTGTCTCGTCCCCACAAGTGTGATCGATCCATCTCGACAGCAACTCCAGAAGAAATGGACCGTCTGTTTGATGTGAGTTCCACTCATTTCATGTAAAGGAAATTTTTACCTTTGGAGTTCTTGTGACTCAAAGGTAATTCAGGAAAACACTGGAATGTGGTTTGTGTAGACGACCGCATCGTCATCGCCATCCACCAGTACTATCTGAAGCCATCCTCCTCCACTTCCTCCTCGCCGCCTTGACTCCATCGCCGTGTCATCGATCCTCGTAACGTTGTTGGTGATGTGGCGGGCACGCCGTTGCATCAACTCGTCGTAGGCGTGGTGTGCCATGGATGTGACATAGTTGGTGGCGACGTCTTCGCCGTCGTGGCGCAAGTCGAAGCTGCCAGTGGGACTGGGGATATGAGGTCAGTGCACAGGTGGTACTGAATCATCACCGTCGTCGTCGTCGTGCTGTGGCCGTTGGTGTTCTGGTCGAGACGGGTACATCAGCCTTGTCATCATACGTGACGATGACGCTTGTTTGTACGGACCGGAGTACTGCATGGGGACGTAAAAATGCTGGTGGAACTCGAAATTCCCCACCGTCTTCACCCATCCATCGCAGACTACCCTCTCTCTGTCCCTGCCCCGTTCGCGGTCACTACTGGTATCGTGTACCTGTCTGGTAAGTCACCTAAACAGTTAGCGCGCGTTTCCTAATCGACTGCTGTCTGCCAGTATAATCATCTCCGCTCACTGGCGATGAAAGACATGCCCTCCCTCCTTTTCTCTCGACCACCACCATGTCTCTCACCCTCTGCAACCACCACGTCATCATAGCCTCCCTCTTCCTCAGTCCTTGGCGAGTCTAACCCCCCCCGACGCCCAGCATCCACACACAAGACCCGGAATCACGCTCTCCTTCACCAAACCTCCAGGCTAGAGGGCAACCCCCCCTTGAAGAGTATCGTCGAGGATCTCAAGGTAGCCCCTGATCAAACTTCCGCTCGCTTCCTGGCTCAAGCCCTCGCTAGTCTCGTGCCTCGACCCCCCTTACCACGCCCCCCCAACGAAGCTACAAATAACCACTTCTCTAAGTTTGCCAGTATCGCCAGTTTAAGGCTCAATGCCTCTGCCAACGGAGCAAGTCCCACCCTGATGGAGCACGCTGATAAGTGGACCGTGAACCTAGAACACCGAAGTGGAACGTAAGATGGAGGAGGTTATCTGGTTGAGCTCTTTGCTTTACGGAGTCGGAGGGTTGCCTCCCAACAGTTTCTGCTCTGAGTTCTTCTTGTGAGTGTTATCTTATCTTTATGCATCGACTTTCGATGAACTTGTTGTACACTGTGCAGGATGCATCAGGTGGCTCTTCTTTTCCTCTCGACCAGCAGTGCTGAGTGAATACCCCAGGTCCCCCCATTCTAATCAGAACATTGAGCATTTCTTCTGCTCGTCGAGAGTCTCCTGAAACACATCCAATCCCATCGCTGTCTATCTCTGTGTCTTGGTTAGACTGAGCATTATGGAAACCTGCCGCGGCCAACGGCGAGAAACATTGAGACGGGCGGGCGCACAGAACAGGACCACGCTCTATACGGAGACTACGAGGTGCGGGAACAAGATCGACTGGCTATCTCTATGGTGGATGACGGGCATATATATTTATCATACACGTGATGAATGCCAATCGGTAAGCCAATGGGCTTACACGTTAGCGTTATAACCAAAGGCATTTTTTTGGCTTTACATTTGTTCAGGGGGATCTCATGCAGCAAAAACTCCTGTTTCGATGGGTCACATTGCCTTTATGTACTGCCTTTAACGATACGTACTGCTGAAGAATAATGGATGCAATCCAATCCTACTATACTTTACCTATCCAAGTCAAGCAGTGAGTCGAGTAGTACATTAAAATCAATATCCTGAAAAGTGCATTGTCGGAAGATGAAGATCGCAACTTGGCAGACAAAATCAACCACTTTCTTGGTAAGAAGGACAGATCTAGCAAGGCGATTATCCACCGATTCGACTATCACTGATCGAATGTCTTGCAAGAACCAAAATGTGATGCTCGGATGAAATAGATACATGATCAAGAAAAATGTCGCCCAAAAGCTGACTAACAAAAGTCATTGTCTTGAGCGGAAGAAATTTTGGATGAACTTACTCGAGAGATTCAGATTATAGAATACTAGCTCCACATCAAGGAAAACACCGAGCCACCAGAAGAGAATCTGATAAAACAAGCCAAGTTTCTCCACCGAGTCATAGTTTCGATTGTAAGCCCTCCAGATTGTCCCACCGAGAATTAGGATTGAGATGGTGGCAAAAACAGCAACGTATATTGGAAGATGGGGCAGGATAGATGAAATGGGGCCCATGAAACTTGAGGGAATGGCAACGAGAGCAAGAGAGATGGAAAATATGAACATGGTTGAAATCCACGCGTCCAACAGAAGAAAGACATAGTCTGAAATGGGTGGCTGAGGAACTCCTCGGTTTCTAGCCTGAGCTGGGATACGAGGTGGTGGAGTTGCACGAGCCTCTGGTTCTGTGTTACGAACATTTTCTGGAGCTGTTTCTGCATTGGGAGAATTTTCTGGAGCATGTGTAGCTGGATTTCGGGGAGGAATAGAGACTTCTGTTCCCTTGCCAGCCTGAGCGGGGACATGAGGCGGTGGATTTGCACAGGGGACCTCTCGTTCTGTGTTATGAGCATTGGCTAGAGCTATTACTGTGTCGGGAGAATTTGCCGGTGTGTGCATAGCTGGATCGCGAGGAGGAATAGAGACGTCTATTGTCATTTCGCCTAGAAGAGGGAGTGAAAAAGATACAGCTCCTCTGATATAGTACATTGAGGGCGAGGGCGACGCGTGAGGGGTGTCCAGCTGATTCCGATGATATCATAGACTCGGGAATGGCCGAGGTTCGCCTCACTTGACACCCGTACCTGTAGAAGTTGTGCATTACTACTTGTAATAATAGTTTTAATCATCGTACACAGTCAATTGCTCCAGACATTGCTACAATCTGATGCACAAATACCTCCAGTTTATGACCACTATGAGCACTGAATCCCGATCTCATCCCGCTCTCGATCAAAATATATTCAGCGCCGTCGTCACATCGTCACCGACGGTGCCTTCCCTTGCCGCCGCTGGTGTTGATGGGGCGCCGCCAACGCCGCCGTTGCGTCGTCATCGTCATCTTGCCATCGCTGGCGTTGGCGTTGGCATCACCGTATATCCGACGCGGTGTTAATGGGGCGTCTCTATCGCCGCCATTGCATATCGTCATCGTCCTCCATAGTTGGCGTTGACGTCGTCGTCGCAGTGTTGATGGGTGCCGTTGTTGTGTCGGCGTGGTCAACAGTCTTGCCGCGCCGCCGTCGCCGTTGGGTCGTCATCGTCGTCCTACCATCGCTGGCGTTGGGGTCATCATGTTGCCGGCGCGATGTTGATGGGGCGCAGCTGTTGCGTTCCTCGACAAACACGTAAACTGCAATCTGAGTCAATCCAATGAAAGTAATCGGTGTATATCGCACGTACGTAGTTCAGTATCCCCACACACGGTCCCTTCCAAGTAAAGTTCAGATTAGCCACCATGTCGATCCAAGTTGTGGCTGTCTTCTTCGTCTCCCTCATCTTGATGAAGCATCCATTTCCGGCAGTGATACCCACTCCTGGGACAGCCGCAGCAATCTTATCAAGCACACCCTTGACTGGCAGCCCACTCAAGAGCCAGACCTCGTTCTTTTGGCCCTCGAGAAAATCGGTTGAGTAACGTGGTAACACGTTCTTCAGGCTCAAACAGTGCAAGAAGTCCAGTGCGGGACATGTCGCGGATCCACATGGCGCCCTCAAAGTCAAGTAATAACAGTCGTTTCGATGAATGCTTGTATCGGGGGAGTAAACGCGCCCGTCGACTGCCGGGAAGAGAGAAATTAGTTTGGGCGGTGTGCTCGGTGTTGGCGCGAAGACAACGAGTGAGGAACGATGTAACTTACGCCTGAGCACTCTGAGTCACAACGTGGTTGTGCAGATCTTTTCAGCGCGAGAGTGCCTCTTCGTCGCTCATTGTCAGTGCCTGACGTCTGAGTCAGACTCTCAATATACATACTACATCAGAACCCTCACCTGGTGGACTTCTTGGCATTCCACAAACTCGTGTGTCCGCAGTGCCATTCCCTCACGCAGACTCGTGACCAAGAACGTGTCTGCGACGGCCAACAAGGCGAGGTACTGGCTGAAAGTAACTTCTTGTGTATGTAGGAAAACGATGGGCTGGTAGGTAAGTCGAAAAGGCAGCGTTGACGCGAGCGACGGCATCCGAAACATTACCCGCGAGCTCATTCGATTCAGTCGTTTGTGATGCCACTTGGATCAGGACCACCTGAGACCCACAACGTGTAAGAGACCTGCTGAGTTCCACATACGGCAATATTACCTTTCCCTGGAATTCGGGGTACTTTTTCAAGAAGAGTTCGAATGCTTCAATCTTGTGTCGGACGCCCTGGAATCATCATGAATGAGAATTAATAAAAAAACGTAAGATGACAGCACTTGCCTGGATTTCATCGAGCTTATCTCGACCGACAATCATCTTCATCCTAGCATAGCGCTGTCTCAGAAGATGATCCCAATATTGAACGTCGGGTTCACGTCTATTCCATCACGTTAGCGTCCACGGGTCCGTCCTAGAAGTAAGACCTATTTCTCCCAGAGTGAGTTGATGTCGAGTCCCATTGCGAATACTCCGACGTCAACAAAGCACCGTTTGTTTGAAATGTCTTGCATAGCTCGCGATCTGGAACCCAACAAGATCGGCTGCAAGTATGCCGCGTATGAGCGATTCTCAGACGGAGAGACATCGAAATAATTAGGACGAAGGGAAGGCGACATGAAGGGAAAAGCCGATGGGCGCATTGGTTAAAATAGGATTTGCACGGAGAAGTGGCGGGAAGAGCATGAGACAGTAGTCGTTCACCCAAACTATGAGACTGATTAAGACTGTAAGACAAAATAAGAACGAAAACGAAAACTGACTAATGTCGCCTTCGCGGTAGTTTGGAATGATCACGTCTGCAAAACGTTTTGTTGACCGACATGTATTATTTGAACAACGCGCTCTCGTAAAGAAGTTTTGCCTTGGGCACTGCATAGTGCAAACATGACCAGAGGACCTGAACAAAAAATGAGGTCTGTGGTCGACACGATCAGGGGCGACGAACCTGGTGACAGAATTTGTCGCAGAAGCTTTCAAATTCTGCATCTGGAATCCAAACAGGAACGTTGCTGCACAATTCACGCATTCTACCATCAATACTGTCGCATAGATCCGGGTCGAAAGAATCTGTGAGTACCGACCCATAGTTTTTGGGTTAGCCTATCCTGGACGCTGTCAACGGCGTTCTTCAGCCCACCATTGTAAGGCGAATTGGGAGCGGTATGCCAGGCAATGTATCCTTCACTTTTCGACGAGGGATAGCCGTCTCCGGGACGACGGGAAGACTGTTTTCATTGAAGCCGAGCAGTATGTTGGACGTCGTTATGGGTAATCTGGAACTTGTGAAGAAAACGTAAAAGAGCGGTCGAGACTTGGTACTGGCGAGGGCAATGGAGAGTCATGCGTGTCGGGACTTGCTCCGTTGGCGGAGGCATTGAGCCTTGGACTGGCGATACTGGCAAACTTGGAGAAGGGGTTGTTGGGGGGCGTGGTAAGGGGTCGAGGCACGAGACTGGCGAAGGCTTGAGCCGGGAAGCGAGCAGAAGTTTAATCAGGGGCTACCTTGAGATCCTCGATACTCCTCAAGGGGGGTTGTCCGCCAACCTAGAGGCTTGGTGACGGAGAGAGGGACCCGGGCGGATGCTGGACATTGGGGGGTTAGATTCGCCGAACGGTGGTGGTGGGGAGGAAGAGGGAGGGGATGATGATGCGGTGGTTGCGGAGGGTGAGGGAGAGGAGTTGGCTGGTTCGGAATCCAAGGTCTCTGCTTTGCGGAGGGCGAAAAACTCACAGACACGATCCTGCATTCTCTTGCCCTCTTCGCTCACCACGAAATAAGACAGCTCGACAGCTCGGCCAGTGTCGACAAAAGTGCCCCTCGTGGTCCTGCTCACCGACAGCTGCGTACAACTCCGGGCCATCCCAATCTTCATCAGGGTATACACGATGCGCTGAACGATGCCCGCGTACGCTGCGCCTTAAGTTCTGAGTAACAAAAACCGAAGCTGACAGAGTTCACATTCAGCGAGGTGATGGACTGCAGTCGGTCTTGTAGAGCGTGGGCAAAGAACAATGATGTCGAGGACTGGAGAAGTCGTATTGTAACGTATATAACATGCAAAGAGAGTACAATAGTGAAATCATGAGTTGTCAAAGCTATCACAAAGTGAAAAAAGTGGGAGTAATTGAAAAGAGGAAATAACAAAGAGGAAAAGCACGACAAACGGCGATCGAAACAAGGAAAGAACAAAGTCAAACTAGGCTCCGAAATGCACATACAGAATTCGCTGATCAAACGATAGACCCTGCAGCTCCCTCATGGTGTCATGCAGCGCGTACGCCGCACGGGTATGGTCCAGACGACCCGTCTCGTCTATCATCTTCTCGTAAAATTTCGACGTGATCTTCACAGTCTGTCCGTCGTCCACCGCCCACATCGTCCCAATCACCGAACGGAACCCTGCAAACTGCATTGCTGACGCGAGATGGATCATCTCATCCAAACAGTCTTCGTCTCCGACTGTCGTATGACAAGCGGACAGATATGCAAACTCGGCCTTCTTCAGGTCGCAATGAAGGAGACGTTCCACCGTCAGCTTTCCGTCGTAAAGTCCAAAGGCAGATTCGAAAGGTTCTTTCTTGTTCGGTAGACCGTGGCATGCAAGGTGAACCCATTCCGTTTGCTCGAACGCTTCCATCACCTCGGCGACGGACGACGCTGACCCCTCTATACGCGTGAACACGGCACGACCCTCGACTCGTTCTCCGATCGCTGTCAGCTCCTCGGCTATCGAATGGAGCTCACTTTCCCCCGCAGCTTTAGCTTGACCGAACCCAACGAAACGTTTCGCTTCAGCCAGAGAGTTTGACGGCTGACACTCTCTAGCATGAATCAGCGCTACAAGCGAGGATGTGTATGATGAGACGTAGAAATCGGAGAACCTGGGTTCACCCTTCCTATACATGCCTGCAGCATGTAAAGGAATGACAGAAAATTCGGCCGTGGGGCACCACCAGATGCGCGACTGCAAAGAATGACTCGTTTTGAGGACATCGACGACCGAGGAAACAACCTTTTTCCAGAGATCCCGCATGACAGCTGCGAAATACTTGCCCATGTCCGTGATCTTTGTCTGCTTCGTCAACCTATGCAGCTCCGAAGTTATCGCACGGACTTCATCCCTTGATATGTTCAACGGGATATGAACCGGATCCCGATCGAAGAAGACGACGAGTGCATCACAACCGTACTTGCTCGCATTCATGATCACAACAGGACCACGAATGGCAGCTTTCCGGAGGTGCGGGAAAAGTGGTGGTAGGAGGAAATGAGAGAAACCGGGTAACCTGCGAATGTCCGATACGACCCTCTGTAGTTCCGCATTTAAGTGACAAACGTGGTCGTGTTGATCTGAGCTGGATGATTGGAGAGTTTTGCGGATGTCTGATGTCAACTGTAAAAATCTGTCCCCAAGGTTCTTTCCGTCTGGTCCGGATTCTATAACTTCGTCGACGGGGGAACGAAGTCGACCTAGCTGGGTCAGAAATACACCCCGGCCTCGTTCCAAAAGCTCGACAGCCTTCGTAGGCGACTGATTTCGAAGAGCAGCGGAAAAGGCATCTTGTGCGAGTGACGACGAAAGTTCTTTGACGATGTTCAGATGACGAGAGAGTGATGGCAAAGCGGCCAGATGATGGATGAGGAGTCGAAAGTGAGTTTCGTATGCGAGGATTGTCGTCGGATGCTTGAAATCCTCGGCTGCACTTATCCAACGTTTAGCCGCGGACAGATCATCAGACGACGCTGTGTGGGAGACATCAACCAGCTGGGTGTACAGGTCGAACAAAGCATTCTTGTCGCAGGACTGTCGTGAGCGCGTGAAACGAGTGCGAATTTTATTTGCAAGGGCTTGCAAGAACTGTGATCGAAGGGGATGGCCTAGTGAACAAAGCTCGAGTGCTTCCTTATTGAGCACAATCGCCTCGTCGAGATCGTCTGGTTTTCCACGCCTCTGGTACCGCGCACGGAGTTCATTCGAAAGGCCGGACAACGAAAGTGAGCGATCAGGGTGCCCTGGCGGGCAAAGATCGAGTGCTTGTCGTTTCAACCTAATTGCCTCGTCCAGATCATGTATATTTCCAAGCTTCAGGTACCGTGTGTGGAGATCGCTCGAGAGGTTATTCAACGAAGACGAGCGGAAGAGGTGCCCTTGTGGATGAAGATTGAGTGCTTCGCAGTCCAACACAATCGCCTGATCCAAATCATTCATTCCACCAAGCTTATAGTACCGGTATCGCAGACCATTCGCTAGGTTATTCAACGAGTATGAGCGGAATGGGTGCCCTTGTGGACGAAGAGCCAGTGAGTCCCGATTAAAGGAGATACTCGCATCCAAGTCCTCCATGGCACCAAGCTTCTTATACCGGTCGCCGAGATAAATGCCAAGATTATTCAGCGATATTGACCGGTGCTGGTGCCCCGGCGGACAAAGCACTAGTCTCTCTCGCTCCAGGAAAATAGCTTCATCCAGATCATCTGTTGCTCCAAGTTGGCGATACCGAGTGGAAAGACCTTTCGCAAGATTGCCCAAAGATATACCGCGATCAGGGTGCCCCGTTGGACGAAGCTGCAAAGCAGCCCGTTCGAAAAGGATCCCCTCTTCAATGTCTCTCATATCACCGAACTGTCGGTACCGATCCGAGAGACAAATCGTAAGCTGTGTCAGAGAGCGACTTCGCAGGGGTGAGCAAAGTTCCAGAGCTTCACGAGCAAGGGAGATCGCCTCGTCGATCACATTGCGCCCGCCCTCCTGGTTAAACTGGTGGTCAAGGGATCGCGCCCGAGAAAGTAACCGGTCAACTGACAGACACATCATTCCACTGCTTTCCATGCCGACGAAAAAAACGACGAGTACTTACTTTCTGAATCCCTGAGCTTACTTGACCAATGAAAAAGCGTACGGCGGAGGAGAGTACTGGGGGACATAGTAGTAGCAGCGCAAGAATGCAAGGGCAGAGGGCACGCCAGAAGCATGGAGTCCTGCTTAATACTAGCAGCCTCGTGCCAAGTGTGGAGTTGATGAACAAAAATGCATATGGAAAGCGTGCGCCCGGCCGGGATCGCAATCGACCGGGCATTTGCAGTGTTCACAACGTCGATGCGACTAGCGTAATATAGTATCAATGGTTTTCACTCGAAATCAGCAGTTTGTATTCGATATTAGTCACCACTCACGAATTTAGGTACACTGATAAATTTGGACATCGAGTAGAAGAACAATCCGCATGTGCGGCGTCATCGTGCCCATTTCGTCACTCGAAATAATGTCAAAATCGACATTTTCGGTGAAGGTATCACAGCTAGTCCGACATTGCAAAAAAAAAAAAAATCTCGTTCGGTGCAAGGAACGCACCCGCTGAATTATACACCCACAAACTCATTCAACACCTCGACCACATCCTTGGGATCCAGCTTCTACTTCGCGTCCGTACCCTTCCGGCTCGTCGAAGTCGTCTCCACATCATCCAGCTCGTTCAGGCGCCGCAACAGTTTCTCGTTGCCGCTCAGCGCGAACACTGCAACTGCTTCGTCATGTCCATGTACCACGTCCTCTCCCCCACCCCATTCACCAACACCGTTGACCGTTCCCGATACGAACACAGAGGTCGAACCTGAGATCGTTCCCGCGAGGCCGCTCCGAGGTGACTGCGCCGGACCGTCTGGATGCAAGATGCACCCACTGCCGTGGACCGGGAAATATTATTAGGCAGTGAGTTGGCCCCAGGGATGATACGCAGGCCATATCGATCCCCGAGCCTGTCAAAAATGTGATTTTGCGCCACGGCAGCTTGACGACGTGCCCATTGACGATCAGGGCAATCATCTGTAGCACCAGTCCAGAAACGCCACATGATCGACGCCTTACGTTCCTCGACAAACGAAGCAGGTGTACGTTCAGTAAACTAGAATCTGAGTCAGTCCAATAAAACCAGTCGGAGTATATCGTACATACGTAGTTCAGTATCTCCACATACGGTCCCTTCCAAGCAAAGTTCAGATTGGCCACCATATCGATTCAAGTCGCGGCCGTCTTCTTCGTCTCCCTCGTCTTGATAAAGCATCCATTTTCTGCAACGATACCCATTCCTGGAACAGCCGCAGCGATCTTATCAAGCACACCCTTGACCGGTAGCCCACTCAAGAGCCAGACCTCGTTCCTTTGGTCCTCGGAAAATCGGTTGAGTAATGTGGTAACACGTTCTTCAGGTTCAAACGGTGCAAGAAGTCCCGCGCGGGACATGTCGCGGATCCACATGGCGCCTTCAAAGTTGAGTAATAACAGTCGTTTCGATGAATGCTTGTATCGGGGGAGGAAACGCGCCCGTCGACTGCCGGGAAGAGAGAAATTGGTTTGGGCGGTGTGCTCGGTGTTGGCGCGAAGACAACGAGTGAGGAACGATGTGACAAACGCCTGAGCACTCTGAGTCACAACGTGGTTGTGCAGATCTTTCCAGCGCGAGAGTACCTCTTCGTCGTTCATTGTCAGTGCCTGATGTCAGAGTCAGACTCTCAGTATACATACTGCATCAGCACCCTCACCTGGTGGGTATTGTACGTGTTCACGGCAATGCAAGAACGGAAGCCAGAGTAACTATACGATCCCGTAAACTAGCGTAAATTTCCCAATCAGCACTTTGTTACTATCCGCTCGAATGATGTACTACGTACTTCGCTCAGAATGAGAGGCCTATGTCTTCCTTCTTGCCATTCCCTCACCCAGACTGGTGACCAAGAACGCGTCTGCGACGGTCAACAAGGCGGAGTATTGACTGAAAGTAACTTCTTGAGTATGTAGGAAAACGATGGGCTGGTAGGTCAGCGTCGAAAACGCAGCATTGACGCGAGCAACCGCATCCGAAACACCACCCGCGAGCTCATTCGATTCCGTCGTTTGTAATGCCACTTGGATCAGGACGACCTGAGACCCACAGCGTGTAAGAGATCTGCCGAGTTCCACATGCGAAGAATATTACCTTTCCCTGGAATTCGGGGCACTTTTTCAAGAAGAATTCGAATGCTTCGATCTTGTGTCGGACGCCCTGAAATCATCATGAATGAGAATTTCTAATGAACATAAGATGATGACACTTGCCTGGATTTCATCGAGCTTATCTCGACCGACGATCATCTTCATCCCAGCATAACGCTGTCTCAGGAGATAAACCCAATATTGAACGTCTGGTTCACGTCTATTCCATCCCGTTAGCGTCTACGGGTCCGTCCCAGAAGTAGATTAGACCCACTTCTTCTCCCGAAGTGAGTTGATGTCGAGTCCCATTGGGAATACTCCGACGTCAACAAAGCGCCGTTTGTTTGTGCCGGTGCCGGACCCCTCGATGAATACCCTTTGGGAGGGCCTCGAGTACGAGAATACGACTGACTGTTTGTCTGAAATGTCTTGCATAACTCGCGGTCTGGAAGTCAACAAGATCGGCTGCAAGTATGCCACGTAGAAGCGATTCGCGGACGGAGAGACACCGAAGTATTTCGGACGAAGGGAAGGCGACACGAAGGAAAAAGCCGATGGGTGCATTGGTTAATTTGGGATTTGCACGGAGAAGTGCCGGGAGGAGCATAAGATGGTAGTCGTTTACCCAGACTACGAAATTGGTTAAGACTGTACAACAAAATAAAAGTGAAAACGAAAACTGACTAATGTTGCCTTTGCGGTAGTCTGCAGTGATGACGTCCGAAAAACGTTTGTTGACCGTTTGAACGATGCACTCTCGTAAAACAGTTTTGTCTTGGGCGCATCCGGAACTGCACAGTGCAAGCATGGCCAGAGGACCTGAATGACGAATGAATAAGGTCTTGTGATCGACAGTCAGGGGCGACGAACCTGGTGACAGAATTCGTCATAGCAGCTTTCAAATTCTGAATCTGGAATCCAAACAGGGACGCTGCTGCACAATTCACGCATTCTACCATCAATACTGTCGCGTAAATCCGGGTCGAAAGCATCCATGCTGTTACCGGGAGTACCGACCCATAGTTTGCTGTCCTTGACGCTGTCAACGGCATTCCTCAGACCACCATTGCAATGCAAATTAGGAGCGGTATGCCAGGTAATGTAGCCTTTGCTTTTCGATGAGGGTTAGCCGTCTCCGTGACGACGGGAAGAGGAACGAGACTGTTTTCGTTGAGGCCGAGCGGTATGTTGGACGTCGTTATGGGTGGTCTGGAACTTGCGTGACCACGAAGAAAACGTAAAAGAGCGGTCGAGACTAGGGGGCAATGGAAAGTCATGCGGGTTGGGACTTGCACCGTTGGCAGAGGCATTGAGCCTCGGACTGGCGATTCTGGCAAACTTGGAGAAGGGGTCATTTGTAGCTTCGTTGGGGGGCGTGGTAAGAGGGGTGGAGACACGAGATTAGCGAAGGCGTGAGCTGGGAAGCAAGCAGACGTTTGATCAGAGGTTACCTTGAGTCCTCGATGATACTCTTCAAGGGTGGGCTGCCTGCCATCCTAGAGGGTTGGTGAAGGAAAGGGGATTCGTGTGTGGTTCTGGGTCCTGTGCGTGGACGCTGGACGTCGGGGGTTAGACTCGTCGAGGACTACAGTGGTGGGGAGGAAGAGGGAGGCGATGATGACGCGGTGGTTGCGGAGGGGGAGAGTAAAGGAGGACATGTCTCTTATCGCCACTGAGCGGAAATGATTACACGATTAGGAAACGTGCACTGATTGTTTAGGTGGACTGCTACTCACTTACCAGACAGAGGGAGTTTGCACCATGGTACGAGCAGTGACCGCGAACGGGGCATTAGCTCCCGTTGCATAATTGCATCCTGACTCTCGCGAACATGTCTTGCTCTGAGTTACTATACTGCAACGAACAGCTTCCAGACGACGGAACAAGTAACTCAGACATCGAACACTCCGAGAGTGAACAATCGACCTCGGACGCCCAAGTTCACACCCCCACAGATCCAAATGTCGATGCAGACCTTCAGTAGTACATGCATCGAGTCTTGTTGGCATGTATACTATTTATTATCTGTCACAGTCACCCCATTCAAAACATATGGACAGCAGACGATATCTCGAGTACAGGAGTGTTACAACGGCAATGGGACATTCGTCTCGAAGATCAGGAGCCCATGTTTCACGATGATTTGCGTGAGGCCTCTGGTATCGGCAAAAGGAAAAGGAAGAAGGAAGGTCAGTCGGTTTTTCATGAGCCACATTCTCTCTTATTGACGACCACACAACGCGGACGGAGAATAGGGCCCGAACTCTCTCATCAGGTTCGCACCCTCATAGAGAAGACAACCAGGCTTACCTCCACAACAACCTTACTGAAGTCATTCGAGTCGTACAAGACATCATTCGTATCGAAGTCAATGCTATCCCTGCTTGGACCATCCTCGCACAGTGTTATGAAACCAAGAAAGAACCACAAGAGGCTCTCCAACTACGCATTGTGGCGGCTCATCTTAGATACGACTCAGAGGAGTGGGAACGCTTGGGACGACAATTTAGGTATTATGTTCAAGGTCTACGGAATCGACTTTTGTTGATGAGAATCTTGACAGGGGAATGCGACTCATAGGCGTTGTATTGTCACGCAAAACCATAGCCTCGACCCTGAAAATGCCTTGTGGGACCAAGCGACTCTTTCTAGAGAGATGCGCGACCTCAGAACGGTATGACACCTTCAGTTTTCTTTGGGAATCCATCAGTCACCGACATTTGCTGACGAAGGCATCGAGTCATTCTCTCTTGGCAATTCTGAAGCGTTTCCCACTCGACATCACAGCTCTTACAGAACTTCGTCCGATTATTCTCGAACTTGGTGACCTCGCTCTCTGTGTATTCATTTATCAGGATGCCCTAGAATATAATCAGGCCTCAAATCCTCTTGGTCATTCCCTTGACCCATCTATTTCTGAGCAAAACGAGCAGCCAAGGTTTAGTTTCGTCCCTCTACAATGCCATGAACGAACACGAGCAGGCAATAGATACGACTCGAAAAGGGTGTCGATGGCTCCAAGGCAGTGCAACTCAGAAGTTCTGGGAGGTCTGCGAAGATGACAACGGGGAGTATGACTTGCCTGGGGAACAAGGAGCCGAGTCCGTCCATCGTGCAAAAGACGTACAGCCAGGTACTACCCATTGGACATAAATGCACGACACCAGGTTGCAATAGGTCGCATCAAAATGGGCGACATCAACAAGGGCATGGTTTGTGATAATTTTCCCTGAGAGTGCGGAACTACACTCATAAAAGTGACATTTCAGATACATGTCAATATAATCTTTGTCACAGGATCCGTTGGATTATGCTGCATTATTTAAAGAAATCGCAGACGCAATTGTTGATGAAATAGAGATGTATTCTAATGCTGGTCAAATCTATGAGACCCTTAGTGCTGACCCTGCGGTAGGTTGTATTCGTACTTGCCAGTCTCTTTACATTGACCCTAGAATACTCATACAGATGAGGAGCTTGTATGTTCTTCTGCAAGTATCTACATGCAGGGCAATATACGCGAACCTTCAGAAGTCTACAAACAAGGCCGCTTTATCTTTAGTCGTGACTCGCTGCGAAGTGCTAAACTCGACGTAAAGTCATTCAAGCAGACCCCTCTAATTCTGATACCATAAAGAAGCTCACTGAGCTTCATGAGATCATGGATGAACCTCGAAAGGCACTTGAACTGGTTTATCAAGGTACCGTTATCCTGATACGATTCGGCAACTACAGTGCGAAAAATGTATCATCCTAGTCATTGATGCTAAGAAGTGCCGCCCCGGCCAAGCAGACAGTGCAGTAGCATCGTAAAAAGGACGCTTTGCTTGGATACAAGATGGAAGAACTACGGGAGAGCATTCAGGGCGTGGAGTGTAATGATGAAGTCATCAAGGAGTAGATGCCGGAAGCTGAGAAGCTTGTGGAGATGGTCAGGGGAATGCGGAATTTGTCTTGACGAGTAGAGTGTGTGTTGTACTTATCACTTATCTTTCGTGTATACTGAGCTAACTGTTATCAGCACAATGATTTCAGAGGTATGTTTCCTAGGAGACAACAACAGCGCCAAAACCAAAACGAAGCAGCAGAAGAAAGAGTGGCATCGAGATTGGAACTTGTTGGTTCGTCTCAGGATATTCTCTATGGTTACTTTCTGATTGACCTAAGCAGAACGGGACACGCACCCGCGCAAGTTTAAAGACAATGCTCACCAGCCCGGCAAGGTCGACTTGTTCCGCGGCGTCTCCTTTGAAAATTTGGCTACGGCTATTTGTGCAGGTGAGGTATCGCTCTGCCTTGGGTTATATAGGTTAATTTAAGATTGTTTGATTTCTCAGTATGCATTAATATTGACGAAGCGAGGAGAGCATGAGCTCGCTGATGAAGTCTTGCATCACATCTTGTTGTCGAATGGGTACCGAAGCAATGAAAATCAAGTGACCATCCGGCTCCCAATGATCAGTAAGTGCTTATAATCATTGCTTTCAATTACTTGACATATATCCAACGACAGCATGTGCATCGACCATTGAGACAATTACGCTGACGTCGTCGAGCAATGCCGGAAGTTGATCAACGCATATCAGTTCAATAATGAACTTGTGCATATACTCTTATCTTCCCTCGCTAGTGGTTTGTGGCCTGCAGATATATTGATCAGTTGCACGTTACAGAAACATGTAAAGACGCCTGAATTCTTGAAATGGAATAACTCGAGCCAACGGTATCATTTGACGACGTCCAAGTCAGTCAGTGAAGAGGACGCTGTCAAAGGTGCTGAGGCATCGGAGGAGGACCCGGAGGATGCCAGAGACGTGGCTGATGCGACGCTAGCAAGTACCGACGAAGAACAATCCGATCCCGGTCACCATGCAGCCAAGAGTTATCAAAACGCGATATGTGAAGCTTTTCCCCTTTTCTTTCAGAGCCGGAGCTGATGAACGAATGAATTAGTCTATTTTTGCATGGATATGATTATTGTCGAGAGGATCCGTTTGTATGTCTTTGTCTCGCCCTCTCATCTTTGGGTAAGACCATGCAACGTCGAGTGAACAATCGCAATCACCTCATTGCTCAGGTATTACAATACATATGCATCCCATTTCATACTGCTGATACGAGAGGTTCCAGGGTATGACATGTCTGTTGTGGTACCGAGGCACAAGAAGACAAGCTGGCGATGATGTACTCCCCGAAATCGAGTTTAATTTTGGCAGAGCATGGCTAGGTGATCTGTTTGAAGCCCATTCCTCTTGCCTAATACGTAATTGGTTTGTAGGGTTGCATACCCTTGCAGTCACGCACTATGAAAAGACGTTGCAGCTCGCCAAAGGCAGAAAGGTTGATGATTCAAGTCAGTTGGGTATATGATCATCCGTGGCTGTCCTGATTTGACTTTTAGGACGTTTCCGTTGCTCGGAGGCAGCCTATAATCTCTCTAATATACGTAATAAATGGCGCGGTTCCGTTGGGAGAAGCTCTCGCGTTGGTTGTCCGTATGACTTATTTATACATAAGGGTATTGTTTACTTTTATCTTTCAATCCTTTGATTTCAGTCTGGCCTGACTCAAGTGATACGCGCGTCGTCGAGGATCACACGTTGTGTATTTTGAACTGGACTGACGTTGAGCACCGACTAAGCATCACCTGATATGCAGCAGGCGCTATTTAGGCCCAACGTACATCTTCCTGTCTAACTGGGTTGCTCCCTCTTCAATAACGTTCGGATATGGTGGCGAAACTTGATCCATCCTCGCCTCTATGCGCCCTTGTGACAATCCATCTCGTGTTGGATCGTGCTTGCTGATATGGTTGCTGGAGTGACATAATCGCTGGAAGAGCACTATCATCATCTGACACCGATTTCGACCCGGCAAGATACGCATCACCGTCTGGAATGATGACACCGGAAAATGATACAAAGATGTTCCATGTAAACTATTCGTTTTCAAACAGCCCACTCGTCTGGAAGAGTACTAGTCCGCGCGATTGAATCCAAAAGAAAGGTTCGTCGCATCATTTTTTCCACGTCTTTATTGGCATGGGTTGACATCAGACTTTCTTGGTTGCCAGAGGCCGGTCGATATTTCACCTTCCCTGGTGCCGAGTCCACTGAGGGAACAATTCTGTAATGGATGTCTATCAATCTGACCAGAGAGATGACGGCCTATCTGCCTAAATTGACTAAGAAGCAAGCCCAAATTGTTCGAGTCGTGAGGATGTCGTGTACCATCACCTGAGCACGAGGTACCAGAGCAATGGATTGCTATGGATTTAATTATAGTCATACTACAAGGCTGTATACGAGCGTACGATGGAGGAGCAGACGGCGTCTATGTCACTTACAATAGTTCATGATGGAAACAACAAAAAGGTATAGCACGACAAGCGGTGATGGAAAACAAAGTCGAACTAGGCTCCGAAATGCACATACAGAATTCGTTGATCAAATGATAGTCCCTGCAGCTCTCTCATCGTATCATGCAGCGCGTACGCCGCACGGGTATGGTCCAGACGACCCATCTCGTCAATCATCTTCTCATAAAACCTGGACGTGATCTTCACAGTCTGTCCGTCGTCCACCGCCCACATCGTCCCAATCACCGAACGGAACCCTGCAAACTGCATTGCTGACGCGAGATGGATCATCTCATCCAAACAGTCTTCATCTCCGACCGTCGTGTGACAAGCAGACAGATATGCAAATTCTGCCTTCTTCAGGTCGCAATGAAGGAGACGTTCCACCGTCAGCTTTCCGTCGTAAAGTCCAAAGGCAGATTCGAAAGGTTCTTTCTTGTTCGGTAGACCGTGGCATGCAAGGTGAACCCATTCCGTCTGCTCGAATGCTTCCATCACCTCGGCGACGGACGACGCTGACCCCTCCATACGCGTGAACACGGCACGACCCTCGACTCGTTCTCCGATCGCCGTCAGCTCCTCGGCTATCGAATGGAGCTCACTTTCCCCCGCAGCTTTAGCTTGACCGAACCCAACGAAATGTTTCGTTTCAGCCAGAGAGTTTGATGGCTGACACTCTCTAGCATGAATCAGCGCTACAAGCGAGGATGTGTATGATGAGACGTAGAAATCAGATAACCTGGGTTCACCCTTCCTATACATGCCTGCAGCATGTAAAGGAATGACAGAAAACTCGGCCGTGGGGCACCACCAGATACGCGACTGCAAAGGATGATTCGTTTTGAGGACATCGACGACCGAGGAAACAACCTTTTTCCATAGATCCCGCATGACAGCTGCGAAATACTTGCCCATGTCCGTGATCTTTGTCTGCTTCGTCAACCTATGCAGCTCCGAAGTTATCGCACGGACTTCATCCCTTGATATGTTCAACGGGATATGAACCGGATCCCGATCGAAGAAGACGATGAGTGCATCACAACCGTACTTGCTCGCATTCATGATCACAACAGGACCACGAATGGCAGCTTTCCGGAGGTGCGGGAAAAGTGGTGGTAGGAGGAAATGAGAGAAACCGGGTAACCTGCGAATGTCCGATACGACCCTCTGTAGTTCCGCATTTAAGTGACAAACGTGGTCGTGTTGATCTGAGCTGGATGATTGGAGAGTTTTGCGGATGTCTGATGTCAACTGTAAAAATTTGTCCCCAAGGTTCTTTCCGTCTGGTCCGGATTCTATAACTTCGTCGACCGGGGAACGAAGTCGACCTAGCTGGCTCAGAAATACACCCCGGCCTCGTTCCAATAGCTCGACAGCTTTCATAGGTAGCTGACTCCGAAGAGCAGCGGAAAAGGCGTCTTGTGCGAGCGACGATGAAAGTTTTTTGACGATATTCAGATGACGAGAGAGTGATGGCAAAGTGGCCAGATGATGGATGAGGAGTCGAAAGTAAGTTTCGTATGCGAGGATTGTCATGGGATGCTTGAAATCCTCGGCTGCACTTATCCAATCTTTAGTCACGGACAGATCACCAGACGACACTGTGTGGGAGACATCAACCAGCTGGGTGTACAGGTCGAACAAAGCATTCTTGTCGCAGGACTGTCGTGAGCGTGTGAAACGAGTGCGAAATTGACTTGCAAGACTTCGCAAGGCCCCTGATCGAAGGGGATGACCTAGTGGACGAAGCTCGACTGCTTCCTTGCTAAGCACAATCGCCTCGTCGAGATCGCCTGGTTTTCCAAGCTTCAAGTACCGCGTGCGGAGAATAATCGAAAGGCCCATCAACGAAGACGAGCGATCAGGGTGCCCTGGCGGGCAAATGTCGAGTGCTTGTCGTTTCAACCTAATTGCCTCGTCCAGATCGTGTATATTTCCAAGCTTTAGGTACCGTGAGTAGAAACGATTTGAAAGGTTATTCAACGAAGATGACCGGAGAGGGTGCCCTTGTGGACGAAGATCGAGTGCTTCACGGTCCAACACAATCGCCTGATCTAAATCATCCATTCCACCAAGCTTCAAGTACCGGTATGCCAGAGCAGCTGCTAGATTATTCAACGAAGACGAACGGAGAGGGTGCCCTTGTGGACGAAGAGCCAGTGAGTCCTGATAAAAGGAAATACTCGCATCCAAGTCCTCCATGGCACCGAGCTTCTCATACCGGTAGTGGAGATAAATAAATGCCAAGATTATTCAACGATATTGACCGGCTCTGGTGCCCCGGAGGACGAAGCACTAGGTTCTCTCGCTGCAGGAAAATAGCTTCATCCAGATCATCTGTTGCTCCAAGTTGGTTATACCGAGTGGAAAGACGAGACGCAAGATTGCTCAAAGATATATCCCGATGAGGGTGCCCCGTTGGAAGAAGCTGCAAAGCAGCCCGATCGAGAAAGATACCCTCTTCAATGTCCCTCATATCACCGAACTGTTCGTACCGATCCGAGAGACAAATCGAAAGCTGTGACAGAGAGCGAGCTCGCAGGGGGTGGTCGGGTGAGCAAAGTTCCAGAGCTTTACGAGCGAGGGCGATCGCCTCGTCAATCACATCGCACCCGCCCTCCTGCTTAAACTGGTCGTCAAGGGATTCCGCCCGAGAATGCAGCCGTCTAACTGATAGACACATCATTCCACTGCTTTCCACGCTGACGAAAAAAGCGACGAGTACTTACTTTCTGAATCCATATGAGCTCGGTTGACCAACGAGAAGGCGTACGGCGGATGGGGAGAGTACTGGGGGACGTAGTGGTAGCAGCGCAAGAGTGCAAGGGCAGAGGGCACGCCAGGAGCGTGGAGTCCTGTTTAATACTTTCGGCCTCGTGCCTTCTGCGGTGTTGATGGACAAAGATGGAAAGCGTCACTGCGCCCGACCGGGATCGCAATCGACCGGGCATTTACAGCGTTCACAACGTCGATGCGACTAGCGTGATATATTGGATGGTTTTCACTCGAAATCAGCGGTTTGTATCCGATATTGGCCACTACTCACGAATTTGGGTACACCAATCATTTTGGACGTAGAGTAGAAGAACAGCGCGCATGTTCGGCGCCATCGTGCCCATTTCGTCACTTGAAATGATGTCAAAAATCGACATTTTCGGTGAAGGGAATACATACTTACCATTTGGACTACAGAAGTTTCCGTCTTCACCGTGGTTGGATACAGCTCAGTGCGACTCGGCAGGTCGGTCTTCGTGAATGTGCCGTTGGAGTTTAAGTAGAACATCAAGCAGAGCTCCACATCAGCAAACAATTTGATCATACACCTTCTAACTTATCGTTCTTTGTAAAGGCTACGGAATTCTAAATCTAATAAACGGATCGACTGACATGAATGGCTACACGGACGTACGAAATATAAATATATGATCAAAAAAACACGCTCTACTTGTCTAAACGATCGTCACAACACACAACACCAGAGGAAAAGATACAGACACGGTTAGTCCGACATTGCAAAAAAAAAATTCTCGTTCGGTGCAAGGAACGCACCCGCTGAATTATACACCCGCAAACTCATTCAACACCTCGATCACGTCCTTGGGATCCAGTTTCCACTTCGCGTCCGTACCCTTCCGGCTTGTCGAAATCGTCTCCGCATGATCAAGCTCGTTCAGGCGCCGCAACAGTTTCTCGTCCCCACTCAGCGCGAACACTGCAACTGCTTCGTCATGTCCATGTACCACATCCTCTCCACCACCCCATTCACCAACACCGTTGACCATTCCTGATACGAACATAGAGGTCGAACCTGAGATAGTTCCCGCGAGGCCGCTCCGAGGTGACTGCGCCGGACCCCCTGGATGCAAGATCGCACCCACTGCCGTAGACCGCGAGATATTGTTAGGGAGTACAAGGAACGAGTTGGCCCCAGGGATGATACGCAGGCCATATCGCTCCCCGAGACTATCAAAAATGTGATTTTGCGCCTCGGCAGCTTGACGACGTGCCCATTGACGATCGGAGCAGTCGTCTGTAGCCCCAGTCCAGAAACGCCACACGATTGATGCCTCGCGTTCCTCGACAAACGAACCAGGTGTACGTTCCGTAAACTGCAATCTGAGTCAGTCCAATGAAAGTAGTCGGTGTATATCACACGTACGTAGTTCAGTATCTCCACACACGGTCCTTTCCAAGTAAAGTTCAGATTGGCCACCATATCGATCCAGGTCGCGGCCGTCTTCTTCGTCTCCCTAGTCTTGATAAAGCATCCATTCTCGGCAACGATACCCATTCCTGGGACAGCCGCAGCGATCTTATCAAGCACACCCTTGACCGGTAGCCCACTCAACAGCCAGACCTCGTTCCTTTGGTCCTCGGAAAATCGGTTGAGTAACGTGGTAACACGTTCTTCAGGTTCAAACGGTGCGAGAAGTCCGGCGCGAGACATGTCGCGGATCCACATGGCGCCTTCAAAGTCGAGTAATAACAGTCGTTTCGATGAATGCTTGTATCGGGGGAGTAAACGCGCCACGTCGACTTCCGGGACGAGAGATAGATCAGTTTGGGCGGTGTGCTCGGTGTTGGCACGCAGACAACGAGTGAGGAACGATGTGACAAACGCCTGAGCACTCTGAGTCACAACGTGGTTATGCAGATCTTTCCAGCGCGAGAGCGCCTCTTCATCGCTCATTGTCAGTGCCTGACGCTCGAGTCAGACTCTCAATATACATACTACATCAGAGCCCTCACCTGGTGGATCGCATTGGCAGTCCCGCGCGTATCGTACGGGTTCACGGCAATGCAAGAACGGAACCCAGAGTAACTATACGATCCCGTAAACTAGCGTAAATTTCCCATTCAGCACTTCGTTACTATCCACTCGAATGATGTACCACGTACCTCGCTCAGAATGAGAGGCCTATGCCTTCCTTCTTGGCATTCTACAAACTCGTGGGTCCGCAGTGCCATTCCCTCACGCAAACTCGTGACCAAGAATGCGTCTGCGACGGTCAACAAGGCGAGGTACTGGCTGAAAGTAACTTCTTGAGTATGTAAGAAAACGATGGGCTGGTACGTCAGCGTCGAAAATGCAGCATTGACGCGAGCGACGGCATCCGAAACACCACCCGCGAGCTCATTCGATTCAGTCGTTTGTAAAGCCACTTGGATCAGGACGACCTGAGACCCACAACGTGTAAGAGATATGCTGAGTTCCACATACGAAGAATATTACCTTTCCCTGGAATTCAGGGTACTTTTTCAAGAAGCGTTCGAATGCTTCGATCTTGTGTCGGACGCCCTGAAATGATCATGAATGAGGATTCTTAATGACCGTAAGATGAGGACACTTGCCTGGATTTCATCGAGCTTATCTCGACCGACGATCATCTTCATCCCAGCATAACGCTGTCTAAGAAGATGATCCCAATATTGAACGTCAGGTTCACGTCTGTTCGATCACGTTAGCGAGCGTTCACGGCCCCACATGGGTCCGTCCCAGAAGTAGATTAGACCTACTTCTTCTCCCGGAGTGAGTTGATGTCGAGTCCCATTGGGAATACTCCGACGTCAACAAAACGCCGTTTGTTTGTACCGGTACCGGGCCCCTCGACTTGAATACCCTTTGGGAGGGCTTCGAGTACGAGTATACGACTGACTGTTTGTCTGAAATGTCTTGCATAGCTCGCGGTCTGAAAGCCAACAAGATCGGCTGCAAGTATGCCGCGTAGAAGCGATTCGCGGACGGAGAGACACCGAAATATTTCGGACGAAGGGAAGGCGACATGAAGGAAAAAGCCGATGGGTGCATTGGTTAATTTGGGATTTGCACGGAGAAGTGACGGGAGGAGCATGAGATGATAGTCGTTTACCCAAACTACAAAATTGGTTAAGACTGTACGACAAAATAAAAGCGAAAACGAGAACGAAAACTGACTAATGTCGCCTTCGCGGTAGTTTGCAATGATAATGTCCGCAAAACGTTTGTTGACCGACATGTATTGTTTGAACGACGCGCTCTCGTAAAACAGTTTTGTCTTGGGCGCATCCGGAACTGCATAGTGCAAGCATGGCCAGAGGACCTGAATGACGGATAAATAAGGTCTTGTGATCGACACAGTCAGGGGCGACGAACCTGGTGACAGAATTCGTCATAGCAGCTTTCAAATTCTGAATCTGGAATCCAAACAGGGACGCTGCCGCACAATTCACGCATTCTACCATCGATACTGTCGCGTAGATCCGGGCCGAAAGCATCCGTGCTGTTACCGAGAGTACCGACCCATAATTTTTGGGTCAGTCTGTCCTTGACGCTGTCAACGGCGTTCTTCAGACCACCATTGCAATGCGAATTGGGAGCGGTATGCCAGGGAATGTATCCTTCACTTTTCGACGAGGGATAGCCGTCTCCGGGACGACGGGAAGAGGAACGAGACTTATTTCGTTGAAGGCGAGCGGTATGTTGGACGTCGTTATGGGTGGTCTGGAACTTGCGTGGCCGCGAAGAAAACGTAAAAGAGCGGTCGAGATTGGGTACTGGCGGGGGCAGTGGAGAATCATGCGGGTCGGGACTTGCACCGTTGGCAGAGGCATTGAGCCTTGGACTGGCGATACTGGCAAACTTGGAGAAGGGGTTATTTGTAGCTTCGTTGGGGGGCGTGGTAAGGGGTGTCGAGGCACGAGACTAGCGAAGACTTGAGCCGGGAAGCGAGCGGAAGTTTAATCAGGGGCTACCTTGAGATCCTCGACGATACTCTTCAAGGGTGGGTTTCCCGCCAACCTGGAGGCTTGGTGAAGGAGAGAGGGATTCGGGCGTGGTTCTGGGTCCTGTGCGTGGATGCTGGGCGTTGGGGGATTAGACTCGCCGAGGACGGCGGTGGTGGGGAGGAAGAGGGAGGCGATGATGACGCGGTGGTTGCGGAGGGTGAGGGACATTGTGGTGGTCGAGAGGAAAGGAGGACATGTCTTTTATCGCCACTGAGCGGAGATGATTTCATCGTACGCACATAAAAATTTGGCGGACGGGAGTCGATTAGGAAACGCGCGCTGATCAGACCACACTTTCGTATCCAACCCGGAGTCGTGCGGAACGGCTCTGTCCGACTCTGCTCGGGGGCTGGACTGCTCCTGATATAGATCATCTCCAACGAGTGAACCTTATCCTCGCAGACGGACGCTACGTATGTATGTATTCAAATCAAAGACCCTACGTACATGTAAGAACCGCCAAACGCCACTCGACAGTCCTTCTTCCTTTGGGAAAGATCATACCGGCTGAGAGACCATGTGAATAAGATCATGCATCATGCGAAGGTCAATACGTCACGTGAGGCATCTCAAGACGTACTGAGGCAGTGAGCGGAACACCACCCAATCTGAAACCGTTCCACGCTCAAGTACGCTTTAAAGATCTTCCTGGTGGTTGTCATTCAAGGAGCTCAATCAACAGAGGATTCCTGGCGCATTCAGTTCCTCGGGAAAGAGATACTTGCTAGACTGCTTTGATCGTTTCAGACACGTTGGTCCTTCTTTAAACTCTACCATGCTGATCAAGGTGGAGCTTCACTTGGTCCCCGTTGATGGAGTTGTCTCAGGGTTTTCAACCACAAGGCAGCGAGAGATAGCAAATTCGGTGGCATTGGATAGTACGTCATCCAGCATCGTCCAATAAGTAACGGACATTCGTCAACGTTCGTTACATCATATCTTCTGTAGGGTTTTGCTATACCGAATACGACCTTGACCGAGAACGAGTCTCTTGACGCAAGTATACGGGTGACTTTATCATGAAATAGAGATCGGAATAGCTATCAATAATGATGACAATGCGTGCTATTCTTACCAAACGAGGTCTAATTAGCAGCGGTGTGAAGTCTTAGAGCTGCTCACTGCGTATGTCATATTTGATTCATCGACCACCTAGAACCGATAGTTCCCTCGTACCTCAAAGCCGCCGCAACCTTGCCATCTATGTGTTGGTGCATATCTCCAAACGGTGATGGTTCCTGACACGGGACTTCTCTCGACCAACGCTAGGGTTTTACTACATAAACCGCCAGACGGTCTCGATTCTCGGTTGTATTTCTTATGTTAATTAGCACTATAGAGGCAATGATTGATAGCATCAACATTTGTGCTCACTCGTAATAACATTCGTCCTCATCCGGCATCTTGCTCCTACCTGAGGCCTAAAGAGCACCCGGACAAGTAGACTGGTTCCACGGGCAAAAATCAGAACTTGAGGGGGAACAAAAGACGGAGCAACTTGTGTGTTGTGGTGGCGTGAGACCTTTATCCACGGGACGCCGATGATGATCGGATGATCGAATGTACGCCTACTATTCGTCAGCCTGCGCTTGTCTCCTTCGCATGTGACCACTGGCATATTCGACGCTCGATGACACCCCCGTGCCACGTGGTTCTACAGCAACGAACTGTGCGTGCTTCGTTTTCTCAAACACCCAAGAGGTGCTCGTCTCCTTCTGTCGGCGCATAGAACAGGACTGACGAGCCGAGCAGATAAACGGCCTTTATCCTGCGCCAAATCGCTTGCTTCGAAGTTGAGACGGACGGCAGTCACACAAATCCACAAGGTACCTTCGCTTTCTTCCCGAGAAGAGCAGAGATAATATATGTTTTTCAGTACCAAACGAGTGCATTCACGAGTAGACATTCTTGTCTACGCCGGCTGCAACGACCAGAATTCAAAAGGTATTTTTTTCTTTTTTATCCGAGTAGACCGCAGAAATTATGCAACGGCAGCCAAAGACTTGCGTATACACTCTCAAGTGTCGGACGCAACCATATCGAGGAGAAGGTCTTGGATCGTGAGGCGTTAAAACTCTGCTCTCCACGCTTGCCCGTGCGACCGCGTTATATCTGGAGTCGGTTCAGCGAGATCGAGGATATGGCCCACATCGGAGAGGCCACTGCCCTCACCCCAAAGGCGCTTGCCCTTTGCCCTCCGCCAGTTCGCTTCTTTTGTCTCGGCACTCGGTGCAAGCAACTCGCGACCATGAACGACGTCAACGGTGCAACTGCCGTCGAGCATGAGGCACTCACTCCTCTCCTCTCACGGCAGCCGAATCGTTCGGCATTTCCCCTTTCCAGCAACCTCGAGGGTTCCCTTTCCCGACCACTCGGTGCGCTTCACCCAGTAAGGCGCCCGAGCCACTCATCCTCATCGAACGTACTCGCACGTCCTCTCAATACGCAATACGACCAACTCGGGCCCGGGGACACGCATAATCTCCACCAGGCCATTCGCCCTCGTCCACTACGCTATCCGGATCGCTCGTCTTCTCGAAGTGACCTTGCGCATCTCGGTACCCCGTATATCGAGCGCGGAGCGATGAACGACCTCGACGTTGCCATCAGGCTGTTCGATCCTTTGAACAGCCCATGACCGGGTGTCCACACTCGGTACAAAAAGCTCGGAGAGGACCTAAATGAGGCAGGGGCCTGGTGGCCCCCCTCATTCAGTCTCCTTGAACAACCTTGCAACCTTTACTTGGCAGTGGGCACAACGAGCTCTTTGTCTAGATACATTTTTCTACTGATGTATGATATCATAGCATACAGGACCTCGATCTTATTATTTTTGCCGCTCTGGAGTCTGCATTGACTCGCTGACTTGTTTGGGTTTCTCCGCTTGTCTACGCAGCGTCTCCGGGTCTCGAACGCGTCATGCGTTCGCAGGGTACCATTGGCCAAGCGCTCATTCAGTCTCTTGAAACTGTTTCTTGTCGCCATCATGGCGGTATTTAGGGCGATCGGGACGATTCGGATCATGGTAAATGATGGCAGATAAACGAAATTCATCAAGTTTGATGAGGTGAATGTTTAATAAATATTATGGTTATTTGGAACAAGGACAATCTTATCCGGACTGCTTTCGAGCTGGCGCTGCTCAAGGGACAAGACCGTGACAGGCAGTGTCACTCGATCCGATGCATTCCCCGCATCGAGCTTCGTAGTTGAGGTCGGTCCCCTCTCTGATGGAGACCATAGATCCAAGCGTAAAGAATACTGTGATTAAGTCTGTGTGCCTTTGGGTTGAAGGAACGTTTACGATCACAGATGGTGTAAGAGAAAAAAGTCACCTTCAAGAACGCCAAAATGCTGGTAAGTATAGCTCTGTTCAATAAATGCACACTTTGGTGCCAGAACATTCATCAGTGCCCCGGGGCTATCACATCTCTGTACAAGAGCAACGATAGACGACATGCGAAATGAGATAGAGGTATATGACAACACACCCTCTTCTCCACCAATCAGACGAGATACTCTTTCACGATCGACGTTACCTGAGGAGCCTTCTTCTCCAATATCTCGATCGTTTCCCTCTAAAAGATCACTTCAATCACTTATGAAGCTGCCACATCACGAACGAAAACGCACCCAAAGCGCATCCTGCATCTTTTTCCCGTCTTGACTGATCACGAAATCAGATGGTTCGTCGACCGCCGAATTGTTCACATAGGCACCCTTCATGTCGTCTTCGCGCCCGCCAATGGCAGCATAGACCAGTTGCCGACTGCCTTGCTCGGACGTTCGTGCCAACAGTCTTTCCCGGATGGACATGGTGAAACTCATGCGCATGTTGCGTCTCAGTTGAGAGTAGCAGAGTCCTGGGTTGGCGGCGTTCACGGTCAACGGGACGGTGGATTGCAGTCGATCCTGCAACGCGCGTACGAAAAGTACGTTCAACACTAGGAAGGAAAAAAGTGGTTCCAGATCAACCAAAGGCATGAAAAAGTAATGCTCACGCTTCGTGACGAGATACCGACCGCGCATGACCCTGAACGTTCGTCGTCAGCCATCCCTAGCTCCAGACGAGACGAAAGCTCACGAGGGATCTCTACAACTCGGGCCGCTCAACTTCGCCACGGGCTGGGACGACTTGACGTTCTCGGGCAACACTGCCCAGTAGTGAACCGCGCTGGAAACGATAACCAAGCGGGATGCGCTCCCGAATTTCTTCCCAGTGTCCACCAGACGAGGAATGAGCAGCAACGACGCGAGTGCCGTGCTGAGGTGGTTCACTTGAAGACTGAACGCTCGTCCAGCGAGGACGCTCGAGACGACAAGCGGAAACCCTCACCTCGATTCCCAACCGTCAACGGTCTCTTCATACTCGTCAGCCAAAATGCCCGCGTTCATGACCAATATATCCAATCGATCGCATTCCCGTTCAAACCTCTGTGCGAAACGGGTCACAGAAGAAAACTCGGCGAGGTCGACCGTCCAAGCCTCGCACGACGCGTAACCAGTCGCGGATCGAATGTCTTTTTTTTCGAACTGGGGTCAGCATCGAAAGTAAAGAGAGCGGTCGAGATCGCGTACCAGATGCGGCCGATTTACCCTTGTTTTCGCTACGACACGCGAGGACGAGTCTAGCAGGGTTCATGCGCGCAAAGTGTTTCGCGGCTTCGAAGCCGATGCCGGTGTTGGCACCGACGACGACGACGGTTTTGCCAGTCAGATCTGCGGTTTCGACGGCGGGCAGATAGGTCCATTGGTCGACGACCAAACTGTAAAATGGTTTCTTCATCGTTAGGAAAGTCGGGTCAGAGAGGCAGATAAAACGATAGGAGGAAGCAACTTACAGTCTAGGTCGCTTTATAGGTTAGTAGAGAGAAGCCTGCATTGTGGTTTGTGTGCTCGAAGTGACAATGACCGTAACAACATGTTGGCTTAGCCATCAACATAAATGTGCTGACGTTGAGCAAAAAGCTGCTACTTATTTTAATGAGAGCAAATCGTGAAATATAGAATGGCCACAAACCTTGGTAAATCAGACTCAATGATGACTCGACACCTTTGACCGTTGCTTCGTAAGGCAGTACTTGCCGTCTTACTACGTCTCGGCTCGGCATGGTAGTTTGTATGACTCACGAGGAATGACCGAGTGATTATTACATAAGTTGCAGCTTTCAACTTCAAATTGCATGACCGGGAAGACTGTGACACAGCTGATGTGCACGACCAACGCCAACTGCCGTCTCTTGGCGAATTCTACATACGCAGTCTAATACACGAAACCACTGCCCGTGGTGACGTTTATGCTCTGCCCAAAAAACCAACCGGGGACCAAATGGAGACGGATAGTTGGCGCAACAAACTTGTCACCTAAACGAGACTATTGACCCAGAACCATCGACCGAGAGGCACCTCGACTCACTTCACCCACCACTAGCATCAAGATCTCCTCGTTATCTCTGCGGTATGAGTTGGTGTGGACGGCCTTGAAGTCGTCGTTCTTCCATCCCGATAGATCACCTACGTTCGAACACACTGGGTACTTTGTCGCTCGGTTGACGCACTCCACGTTAAGGAAGATATGATGATTCTACTTGCAAACTCGATCGCATGTTGCACATCTCGTCACGGTCTCCCCCACCGGGACGATGCTGGACGTTGATACCATATTACTGTCAGGGGACTGTGCGGTGGATGGTGGTCACGAAAAAAGACAATGATAAGTAACTGATGGTACAGCTAATACATAAGTTAACAAGGCATGTGATCAGAAGAAACAACCGTGTCCGTTACGTTCAGACGAGGTACTCTTGAATGATCGACGTCAACTGAGGCGCTTTCTTGCTCAGTATCTCGACCGTTTCGGTCTACAGCACACCGGTCAGTAAGAAAAACCGACGTTCCATGCGCATACGAATACGTACCCAGACAGAATCCTGCATTTTCTTGCCCTCCTCGCTCATCGCGAAATCAGAAGGCTCGACGACCCGACCAGTATCGATGAAAACGCCCTTCATCCGATCCTCGTTGTCCCGCTCGCCGACGGCAGCATACACTAGCTCACGGCTGCCTCGCTCCGACGTTCGAGCCATCACAAACTCCAAGAGGGCGAACGATATGCGGTCAAGCATGCCGTGCACGTTGCGCCTCAGTCCCGAGTAGCAGAATCCAGGCGTCACGGCGTTCACGGTCAGGGGGGTAATGGACTGCAGTCTGTCTTGCAACGCGCGTGCGAAAAATACGTTGAGGACTAGAAATCGTTAAGAGAGTTGCAATAAAGAGATGAACACTCAAATGCTCACGTTTGGAAACGTTGTAACGGTCTCGCATGGATCTCGAGACTAATCAGACGTCGTTCCTTCTCGAAATGTAACAGAACGTACGACGGGTCTCTATAACTTGGGCCGCTGAGCCTTGCGATAGGATCGGAAGATCGTTTGACGTCTTCGGACAACTTTGCGACGTAGTGAACGCCACTAGCGACGATCACCAACCTTGGCGTGTTCCCAAACTTTTTCCCAGTTTCCACTAGGAGAGGAAGAAGCAAAAGCGACAGCAGCGCGGTACCGAGGTGGTTCACTTGAAGACTGGAGGTTCTTCAGTAGCCTGGCTGTACACGAGAAAAGAAAATACTCACGTCGATTCCCAACCGTCAACGGTTTCCTCGTATTCCATCATTGCTATGCCTGCGTTCATGACCAGGATATCGATACGATCCTCCTTTCGCAGCCCATCCGCAAAATGAATCACCGAGTCGAAATTCGCCAGGTCGACTTTTCCGAGCTCGCAAACTTGGCATCCGGTCGCGGATCGAATTTCTAGAGGTCGGATGAGCTTACAGGGGCGCAATGGCACCGGAGAAATCCCCACCTGATATGGCAACGTTCCCCTTGGCCTCGTCGCGGCATGCGGCGATGAGTTTGGTTGGGTTCATGCGCGCAAAATGTTTTGCGGCTTCGAGACCGATGCCGGTGTTGGCGCCGACGACGACGACGGTCTTTCCAGTCAAATCGGCGGATTCGACGGGGACGTGTGTCCACTGGTTGATGAGTGCACCAAAAGGGGTGGGCTGCATGACGGAGAAAGTGTTAGACTTCACTGAGGGTCAGTACGGGGTCATTTTATCGGTGCCAGCTGCAGTGTTGGACGGCGCGGCGATGACGTGGTCGGTATTGAAGACGTGCTGGTTGCGGCAGATGTTACGGAATTTTGTTTTGAGAAGAGACGAGGCCACATGCACTATGCACGATTCCTGAGTAGGTGGCATCATATCCTTGGTCGCACTTTGATGACTCAGCAAACACTGCTCATGCCGGGAATCCGATGCCGAACTCCTATGGCACTGCCACCGATATACACAAGAAGACCAGTGCTGTTGAGCCGATAACGATTTTGTGCTCATAACTTAGTACGCTCAGTGGATTCCTTCACAGTCGATCACTCTATGCTTCTCTCGTCGTTGCTCAGCGCGGTGCAGCGCTTTGCAAATGAGACGACGACGTGGGGTGTGTTTGCACTGTGGATCCCAAAGACCGCTTCGCTTTCCTCCTGGATAGAGGTCGGAAACGATGTGACTGCCAACCAATTCAGCTGCATCCAAAAGCAGACACTCGTCGTACTATCTACGCCGACTGTAGGACGACCTACCATCAAAAGATATGTAGGTACCTCTTGCGTCCGTGCGGAAATGATTTGACTGTAACCAGACACTTGCGTATATGCGCCACGTCTCCTGCTTCCAACTTTGACCAAGGGGGAACCGTATCGGCGAGGGGGTCCTAGATCGTGAGGTGCCGGAACTTTACCTTCCTCGTGGCCCTAAAATTGAGTCTCGTCGGATGTGTCGCATTACCGGAACGGCGTTTGAAGTTGGCGTTGGTGCTATACGACGGTCGATGGCAAGAGCCCCTAACCATGTACATCAGTTTACCCGTTTAGCGCTGTAATTGGAACGATATGCTGTTGAAGACGCGGATGCGAAGGTCGTCATGACTCGGAAAGTCCGACAAAGCACTGAACAAGGCTAGGTAACCAATGTTAGACGCTCGCGAGTACGACCGATGGCACCAAATCTAAAACTTTGCGCGACCAGGCGTTTTTTCTCGGTTCATGTGTGGAACCCAGCAAAAAATACTTGATGGTACGACGACTAGTAATACACAAGTCAGCGTAAGGTAGGTATCGGTATTTTGGCAAGAATCAATCACGTCCGCCGGTTATACTAGCCTGTCACCAGGTACTCTTGAACGATCGACGTCAGTTGAGGTGCCTTCTTGCTCAGTATCTCGATCGTTTCATTCTACGACGAACCAATCAGCCTGGAAAGCCAACGTTCCCCACAGACGCACGTACCCAGACAGAATCCTGCATCTTCTTACCCTCCTCGCTCACCGCAAAATCAGAAGGCTCGTCCACCCGAGCAGTATCAACGAAGGCGCCCTTCATCCGATCCTCGTCGTCTCGCTTACCGAGAGCTGCATACAAGAGTTGACGACTCCCTTGCTCCGACGTCCGGGCCATCACAAACTCCATGAGTGCAAACAATATGCGCAGGAGAATGCTGCTCTCGTGGCGCCTCAGTTCCGAGTAGCAGAAACCAGGGTTGACAGCATTCACGGTCAACGGGGTGATGGATTGCAATCTGCCTTGCAGCGCGCGGGCGAAAAACACGTTGAAGACTAGAGAGAGATTGTCAGCATATATGCGATAAATGAACCGGACGCCCACGTTTGGAGACGCTATAACGACTTTTCATGAACCTTGAGGTCTGTCAGACGACGTTCATTACCAGAACGTGATACTCACTTGGGGTCTGTACGACTCAAGTCACTGAGTCTCGTGATGGGATCGGAAGATCGTTTGACGTCCTCAGGAAATGCTGCCAAGTGGTGGACGCTGCTGGAGACGATCACCAACCGCGACGTGTTCCCAAACTTTCTCCCCGTATCCACTAGGAGGGGAAGGAGTAGCAGCGACAGGAGCGCCGTGCTGAGATGGTTTACTTGAAGACTGGACGCGTGTGGAGCGACCCATTTTGCGTACGACGAGGAAACCAAAAACTAAAACTTACATCGATTCCCAGCCGTCGACAGTCTCCTCATAGCCCATTACCGCGATACCTGCATTCATAACCAATATGTCGAGACGACCACAGTCCCGTTTCAACGTTTCCGTAAAACGGATCACCGAATCAAAATCGGCCAAGTCGACTTTGGCGAGCTCGCACGATTGGCATTCCGTCGCCGTTCGAATAGCTATAGGTCGGGTGAACTCATGTGGAGAAAATGACGAAGGAAGAAAAAAAAAACGAACCAGAGACGGCGGCGTTTCCCTTGGTCTCGTTGCGACACCCAAGAATGAGTTTGGTTGGGTTCATGCGCGCGAAGTGTTTGGCGGCTTCAAAGCCGATGCCAGTGTTGGCGCCGACGACGACGACAGTCTTGCCAGTTAGATCGACGGATTCGACGGGGATGTTGGTCCACTGGTCGATGACTGCGCTGATAATCGTGGGCATGGTAGGTTGAATGACACTAACAAGTTCATTGCAAATAAACTCTTCGAAAAGATCGAATGCAAATAAGCCCAAAGATAGATAGAGTTCTCTTGTTATAGTTACCTACACATTCTGATATATCAATTCTCATTAGAAGAACATCGTAACAGATTAGCGAGTAACTTTTCAGATCTACATTTCCCCAGTTTA
The DNA here is from genome assembly GCA_038090255.1 of Austroboletus niveus. Classification (NCBI taxonomy): domain Eukaryota; kingdom Fungi; phylum Basidiomycota; class Agaricomycetes; order Boletales; family Boletaceae; genus Austroboletus; species Austroboletus niveus. The sequence goes on from JBBPMJ010000177.1 coordinate 42,853, forward strand.
GACAAGGGAAGCCACCCTTGTATCCTTCCCTGGTGCTCCAAAAATCTTCCTACCCCTTCGCCCCCTGTCGCCGGGCCCTGATAGGTCTCGCTGTTGCTGGAATACTCGGGGAGTACTAGGGTAGGGACAGTGAGTCCTGATAAAAGGAACCACTCGCATCTAAGTCCTCCATGGCACTTCCGGACGCTGAGACAACTGCCAAGGTAATTCGACAATATTGGTTCCTCGGCGGACTCCAAAGCACTAGCGACTCTCGCTCCAGGAAAATAGCATCATCCAGATCATCTGTTGCCCCAAGTTGGTCATACCGAGTGCAAAGACAAGCTACAAGATTGCTCAAAGATATATAGCGATCAGGGTGCCCCGTCGGACGAAGTTGCAGGGCAGCCCGAGCAAGAAGGATCCCCTTTTCAATGTGCCTCAGATAATCAAAGTGTTCGTACCGACTCGAGAGATAAATTGAAAGCCGTGTCAGCAAGCGAGCCCGCAGGGGGTAATCGGGTGAGCAAAGTTCCAGAGCTTTACGAGCAAGGGCGATCGCCTCGTCCATGACATGGCGCCCGCTCTCCTGCTCAAACTGGTGGCCAAGTGGTCGTGCCTGGGAAAGAAACCGTCTAACTGACAGACACATCATTCCACTGCACTCTATGCCAACGAAAGAAGCGACTACTACTTACTTTCTGAATCCATATAAGTTTATTTGACCAACGAGAAAGCGTAGTCTTTTCTTTCCGCCGCCCAAAAAAGAAAATATGTACGCGTCTTTTCAGAAACTCTGTCCCCAGGCGATCGACAAATATGCTGGTACTGGTACATAAATTAACAAGGTAGAAGTACACTGACAAAGATCACAAACGGCAAGTTATAATAATAATAATCGTGTTCGTCATTCAGACGAGATACTCTTGAATGATCGATGTCAGCTGGGGCGCCTTCCTGCTCAGTATCTCAATCGTTTCATTCTACAACAGACTAATCAGCCTGGAAATTCGACATTCCCCACAAGCACACGTACCCAGACAGAATCCTGCATTCTCTTGCCGTCCTCGCTCATCACGAAATCAGACGGCTCGACAACCCGGCCAGTATCGACAAAAGTGCCTTTCATCCGATCCTCGTGGTCCTGCTCACCGACAGCTGCGTACAACAGTTCACGACTCCCTTGCTCTGAGGTCCGGGCCATCGCAATCTCCATGAGGGTAAATACGATGCGTAGAACAATGCCGTGCACGTTGCGTCTCAATTCTGAGTAGCAAAAACCGGGGTTGACGGAGTTCACAGTCAGTGGGGTGATCGACTGCAGTCGGTCGTGTAAAGCTCGGGCAAAGAACACGTTGAGGACTGGATAATTCGTTAAAAGAGTGGATGTATTAGAGGACGTCCAAAGCGCTTACGCTTGGAAACGTTGTACTGGCCTCGCATGAATCTCAAACATCATTAGACGGCATTTATTACTGGAACATGACGTAACTTACGATGGATCTCTACGACCCAAGTCGTTGAATCTTGCAATAGGATCAGAGGATCGCTTGACGTCGTCGGGTACCTCTGCCCAGTAGTGAACGTCACTAGCGACGATCACCAACCGAGAGGTGATTCCAAATTTTCTCCCCGTGTTCACCAGGATTGGAAGGAGCAGCAGCGATAGGAGTGCCGTACCGAGATGATTCACTTGAAGACTGGGTCGATCAACGATCCGGTTTGCATGCCACGAGAAATTTAAAAAAACTCACGTCGATTCCCAACCGTCGATGGTTTCCTCGAAAACAATCATACCGATGCCTGCGTTCATGACCAATATATCGAGACGATCCTCCCGTCTCAACGTTTCGGCAAAACGCAACACCGAATCAAAGTCAGCGAGATCGATTATCCCGGGCTCGCAGGCCTGGTATCCGGTAGCGGAACGAATATCTAAGCTTATCAGGGTGTGCAATGCACAAGAGAAAAAAAAACGTACGAGAAACGGTGGCATTTCCTTTGGTCTCGTTACGACATCCAACGATGAGCTTGCCTGGGTTCATGCGCGCAAAATGTTTGGCAGCTTCGAGGCCGATGCCGGTATTGGCGCCGACGACGACGACGGTCTTGCCAGTCAAATCGGCAGTTTCGACGGGCACGTAGGTCCACTGGTTAATAACGGTGCTGAGAACCGTGGGCTGCATGATAGAAAGAATTCAAGTTTGAACATTCGCAGTCAGCAAGAACTCATTTTATGAGCCAGCTGCGACGGCGCGGCGATGAGAAAGCTGACGTGGCTGATGAGTCGGTAACAATAGTAAACGCGCCAGCGACGTCGGCGATCAAGCCCCTAAGATATTCCTAGGGCTCTTGTCTGGCAGTGGGACTCACGGCGAAGGAAAGGTCACGCGTCTCGACGGCTGGCAGCCGCTGGCGAGAGGATGGATGACTCAGCACCTTTGTTACGAAACTTGCCTTACTCACCACGCTACGCTGCTCGGCAACTTCTTACCACTCACAAGCCCCGGACTCAAGTTAACTTGCCTCGCGTCTCTCCAACGGGCGATGCGACGAAGAGCGACTGCGGCAGCCAGTGAGTAGTTTCACGTGTTGACAGTCCAGTTTGGTGAGTGAGACTTTCTCCGCTGACAAGTGTACTGTGTAGACGGTTCGTCCGAGAGTCCAATCGACGTGTCTTTTTCCCAAGGACGAGCACGTAATCAATGGAATCTAAAGACCTTGACAATGTCTTTCTCTGTTTGTTTTTCTTTTCAGATTCGGCTTCATGTGCCCCGCGTTAACCAAGGACGACACCAGAGCGGCGTAAATTGGAGGCGTTTGCAGGAGCAACACCCAACTGTCCCATTTCCGGTGACAACGTGAGTGGTATAATACATTCAGATCGCTTCTTCTATCCGTAAGTCTAGGCGAATGAGCATATGAAAGTAAGAACAGCGCTAGTGCGGTCAATAGGAAAGCGGGAAAGCAAGGACGTGTTCGCACATAGTAATCAAACTACTAGGCTCCGAAATGCACGTAGAGAATCCGTTGATCAAACGATAGATCCGGCAACTCCCTCATCGTCTGGTGTAGCGCGTATGCAGCACGGGTATGGTCAAGACGACCCAACTCGTCAATTATCTTCTCGTAAAACCTGGACGCGATTTTGACAGTCTGTCCATCGTCCACCGCCCACATCGTCCCAATCACCGAACGGAACCCTGCAAACTGCATTGCTGACGCGAGATGGATCATCTCATCCAAACAGTCTTCGTCTCCGACCGTCGTATGACAAGCGGACAAATATGCAAACTCTGCCTTCTTCAAGTCGCATCGAAGGAGACGTTCCACCGTCAACCGCCCATCGTAAAGACCGAATGCGGACTCGAAAGGTTCTTTTTTGTTCGGTAGACCGTGGCATGCAAAGTGAACCCATTCGGTCTGCTGGAGCGCTTCCATCACCTCGGAAATGGAGCTCGCTCTCCCCGGCAGCTTTCGCTTGCCCAATTGCAACGAAGCGCTTCACTTCAGCCAGAGAGTTCGACGACTGACATTCTCTAGCATGAATGAGCGATGCGAGCGAGGATGTGTAGGATGAGATGTAGTAGTCAGAAAACCTGGGTTGACCCGTCCTATACATACCTGCAGCGTGCAAAGGAATGGTAGAGAATTCAGAGGTGAGACACCACCAGATACGAGACTGAGGTGGATAGTTCGTTTTGAGTACGTCGGTGATAGGATAAACGACCTTCTGCCAGAGATCCCGCATGACGGCTGCGAAATACTTGCCCATGTCGATGATCTTTGTCTGCTTCGTCAACCTATGCAACTCCGAAGTCATTGCGCGGACTTCATTATTTGATATGCGCAACGGGATGTGAACTGGATCCCGATCAAAGAAGACGACGAGTGCGTCGCAGCCGTACTTGCTCGCATTCACGATCACAACGGGACCGTGAATGGCAGCTTTCTGGAGGTGCGCGAAGAGAGGTGGTAGGAGGAAATGAGAGAAACCGGGTAATCTGTGAATGTCCGATACGACCCTCTGTAGTTCCACATTCAAGTGACAAACGTGGTCGTGCTGATTTGCGCTGGATGATTGCAGAGTTTCGCGGATATCTGACGTGAGTTGCAAGAACCTGGCTCCAAGAAATTTTCCGTCTGGCCCTGATTCTATAATTTCGTCGACAGGGGAGCGAAGTCGACCTAGCTGGCTCAGAAATACACCCCGGCCCTGTTCCAAGAGCTCGACAGCTTTCGTAAGCAACTGATTCCGAAGAGCAGCGGAAAAGGCGTCTTGTGCGAGGGATGATGAAAGTTCTTTGACAATGTTCAGGTGGCGAGATAGTGATGGCAAGGCCGCCAGATGATGGATGAGTAGTCGAAAGTAAGTTTCGTATGCGAGGACTGTCGTGGAATGCTTTAAATCCTCGGCTGCACTTATCCAATGCTTAGCCGCGGACAGATCAGCAGACGAGACTGTGTGGGAGATATCAGTAAGCTTGGTGTATACGTCGAACAATGCCGTATTATCGCGGGACTGTTGTGAGCGGGTGAAACGAGTGAGAAGTTGCTTTGCAAGATTTTGCAAGGACCGTGACCGAAGGGGATGGCCTAGTGGACGAAGCTCGACTGCTTCTTCATTGAGCAGAATCGCCTCGTCAAGATCGTCTGGTTTTCCAAGCTTCTGGTACCGTGTGTGGAGACTTGTCGAAAGGCCATTCAATGAAATTGTCTCGGTTCAACACAATCACCTCGTCCAGATCATCTATATTTGCAAGCTCCAGGTACCGTGCGTGGAGACAAATCGAAAGGTTATTCAATAAAAATGAGCGCTTCAGGTGCCCCTGTGGACAAAGATCGAGTGCTTCACGGTCCAACACGATCGCCTGATCCAAATCATCCATTCCACCAACCTTCTCGTACCGGTATCGCAGACCATTTGCTAGGTTATGCAACGAAGGTGAGCGGAGAGGATTCCCTTGTGAACAAAGGGCCAGTGAGTCCCGATGAAAGGAAATACTCGCGTCCAAGTCCTCCATGACACCAAGGTTCATATACCGGTTGCTGAGATAACCGCCAAGATTATTCAACGATGTTGACCGCTGCTGGTGCCCCGGCGGTCCGGAATAAAGCACTAGTGACTCTCGCTCCAGGAAAATAGCTTCATCCAGATCATCTGTTGTCCCAAGCTGGTCATACCGAGTGGAAAGACAATTCGCGAGATGGGTCAAAGATATATAGCGATCAGGGTGCCCCGTTGGGCGAAGCTGCAAGGCAACCCGATTAATAAAGATACCCTCTTCGATGTCCCTCATATCACCGAACTGTTTGTACCGACTCAAGAGATATTTTGAAAGCCGTGTCAGAGAGCGAACTCGCAGGGGGTGATCAGGTGAGCAAAGTTCCAGAGCTTTACGAGCGAGGGCGATCGCCTCGTCGATGACATGGCGCCCACCCTCCTGCTCAAACTGCTCGTCAAGGGGTCGCGCTCGAGAAAGTAGCTGTCTAACTGACAGACACATCATTCCACTGCTCTCCATGCCGGCGAAAAAAAGAGACGAGTACTTACTTTCTGAAGCCATATGAGTTCACCTCACCAACAAGAAACCGTACGGTGGATGGGGAGAGTAATGTGGTACGTGGTCAAAAACGCGGAGTACTTTCTTTTGTTCCGCCGCCCCCAAAAAAGGAAATATTTGCGCACAAATATACCGGTACCAAGTAGTACATAGATCAACAAGGCAGAGGTACAGTGACAAAGACCACAATCGACAAGTGATAATAATCGTGTTCGCCGTTCAAGCGAGATACTCTTGAGTGATCGACGTCAGCTGAGGCGCCTTCTTGCTCAGTATCTCAATCGTTTCATTCTACAACAGACTAATCAGCCTGGAAGGTCAAGGATCCCCACAAGCACACGTACCCAGACAGAATCCTGCATTCTCTTGCCCTCCTCGCTCATCACGAAATCAGACGGCTCGACAACTCGGCCATTGTCGACAAAAGCGCCCTTCATCCGATCCTCGTGGTCCTGCTCACCGACAGCTGCGTACAACAGTTCACGACTCCCTTGCTCCGAGGTCCGGGCCATCGCAATCTCCATGAGGGTAAATACGATGCGCTGAACAATATAGCGCATGTTGCGTCTCAGTTCTGAGTAGCAAAAACCGGGGTTGACAGAGTTCACAGTCAGCGGGGTGATAGACTGCAGTCGGTCTTGTAAAGCGCGGGAAAAGAACACGTTGAGGACTGGATAATTCGTTAAAAGAGTGGATGCATTAGAGGACGTCCAGAGCACTTACGCTTGGAAACGTTGTATCGGCCTCGCATGAATCTCGAACATCATAAGACGACGGCATTTATTACTGGAACATGGCGTAACTTACGATGGATCTCTACGACTCAAGTCGTTGAATCTTGCAATAGGATCAGAGGATCGCTTGACGTCGTCGGGTACCTCTGCCCAGTAGTGAACGCTACTGGCGACGATCACCAACCGTGAGGTGATTCCAAATTTTCTCCCCGTGTTCACTAGGATTGGAAGAAGCAGCAGCGAAAGAAGTGCCGTACCGAGATGATTCACTTGAAGACTGGATAGTCGATCAACGATCCGCTTTGCATGCCACGAGAAATTTTAAAAAAACTCACGTCGATTCCCAACCGTTGACGGTTTCCTCGAAAGTGTTCACAGCGATGCCTGCGTTCATGACCAATATATCGAGACGGTCCTCCCGTGTCAACGTTTCGACAAAACGCAACACCGAATCAAAGTCAGCGAGATCGACTTCTCCGGGCTCGCAGGCCTGGTATCCGGTAGCGGAACGAATGTCTAAGCTTATCAGGGGGGCTCGATGCGGAAGAGAGAGAAAAAAACGTACGAGAGACGGTGGCATTTCCCTTGGTCTCGATACGACATCCAACGATGAGCTTGCCTGGGTTCATGCGCGCAAAATGTTTGGCAGCTTCGAGGCCGATGCCGGTATTGGCGCCGACGACGACGACGGTCTTGCTAGTCAAATCGGCAGTTTCGACGGGTACATAGGTCCACTGGTCAATTAATGTTGCGAGATGCGTGGGCTGCATGATAGAAAGAATTCAGAAGTGTTCTTGAGTATTCATGGTCAGGAAAGACTCATTTTATGGGCCAGCTGCGATGGCGCGGCAATAAGTATGACGTGGCTGAGGTCGGTAGTGTAGTAAACGTGCTGACGACGTCGGTGATTAAACCCCTAAGATATTCCTAGTACTCATGTCTGAGTGAAACTCACGGCGGAGGAAAGGTCACGGAAGAGTGGCCGCGCTAGAATTCATCTCGACGGCAGTGGCTAGAATCTCTCAGAGCCTCGGGTGTTTGTCTTCCTTGACGCTTTCGAGTGGGTGCGACTTCAGATCATGGAAGGATGACTCAGCAGCTTTGTAACTAAACTCGCATTACTCACCACGCTATGCAGTGCTCAGCAACTTCTTACTCACCGCCCAGTTCCCTTTATCGACTTGCCCAGTGCAATAAATATCTCTCCAACTCTCGGCCGGGACGGGCGAACAACCGCGGCAGTCAATGTGTTTCACGTGTCGACAGCCTAGTCTGGTGAGTGAGACTTTTAACAGGATTTCTCCGCCGACAAGTGTGGCACGTCGCACTATGTAGACGGTTCGTCTTCGGGCTCGTTTCTTTGAGTGAAAGTACAGTTAACGTGTCTTTTTCCCAGGGAGGAGCACATAATCGATTAGACCTCGACGATGCTCTCCAGTCAACGTTGTGGAGTATTAGTATTACTGTTCTCCCGCGAACGCTGAATGGCACGGCCCCGGTTGTGACCGCCAAGCCACTGAAAAATAATGCCCATTGCTACCCGATAGCTCATGGTCAGCGGCTGTCAAATGGGCGTCGCGGCGGAGGACAGGATGTCAAATTTGCAGTGAACTCGTCTTCGATTTTTTTTTTTCACGTGGTGGCTGCACGTCGTCTTTAAGTATCGTTCGACTTGAAGGTTCATAGTCTTTGCAGACATGCGTCCCGACTGCGTTAAATTGTTTACGTTTCTTCGGCCACACCAATTTCATAGCGGTACCGAGCGGAAACAAACCGAATGATCGGAAATGCAATTCCTTGTCTAACAGTTGCTGCAAAACACCTGACATCATTTCTTTCTCGAATATACTAAAGCCTTGCTGCCTTGTATATGTACATAGGGCTTTTAAGGAGGTTTCCGAAGAGGGGACGAGAAGGATCATTGTAATTCCACGAGGCTTTGTAACGGCAAGAGGATATATTAATAATGTTTCCTTACTGGGACGAGCACTCCACAGATCTGAGTGTGCACGGCAGAATTCTGCATCATACTTTTAGTTTTAGTCAGGGTCCTTTAAAGTTATCATTCATGGCTTTTTTTTTTCTTTTTTCACTTTACGCTCACTATCACAATGTCCTCGCCTCTGACGCCTAGCTCAGTCCCCGTATTTCCTCTCGAACTCGAGCGCGAGATATTCTTGCACACCGCTCGTGCACACCGCGGTGTCGCTGTCCGCTTGATGCTCGTCGCATCCCGCGTAAAGGATTGGTGAGTACAACCCCCTTCCGTCATCACTTTCTCACACGCCCTCCAGGCTCGAGCCCTTTGTTTACAAGACGGTCGTCCTGCGCGGGCCAGCGCAGGCTATCCAATTTCTCAATGCGCTCATCAACGAACGCTCGCCCGAGTTTGCAGTGAAGCGGGTCAAAGAGCTCTGCATCCGCCCTTCCATCCCCCTCACCCTGACCATCAAGCTCCTGACCGTCTGCTCCGGTCTCGAGAGCCTCGCCCTCTGGATCCTTCCCCAGACGGACACCGCGGATCTCATTAACCTCATTTCGTCCCTGCCGATCACGTTTCTCTCCCTCAACCTTCGCTCCATCCTCCCCCCGAGCCACCCGAAATCTGTCCTGCAGAATCATCCTGCATTTGTAAAGCTCACCCATCTCGACATCGTCAATCACTGGGTGCTCTCGACCTCTTCGCTCGGTATCGAGCACCTTCCCCACTTGACGCACGTTGCGTTCCGGTTTTGGTCGCGCGGCAGCGTTAGCACGGCCCTTTCGACCATCCTGCGAAAGAGTGCTAAGTTGCGTGCGCTCGTCCTCCTCGCAGACGCTTCTGTCGTCCCCGGCTCCAGGGAATATCTCGAGAAAGAGGGCATTCGTGACGCTCGTGTCGTCGTGCTCAAGCACACTCGGGATGCGGACGAATGGGAACTGATGGAGAGGGACGCTGCGCACATGTGGCTGCGCGCAGACGTCATCGTCGCCTGGCGACGGCGCAACCGAGGTGCGTGCACGTTCGAGGATATATACATGGTCGATGACGTTATTTCACCAGCTGGGCCGTTTGATTTTCCTCCCGAGGTTGCGTTTGGACCCTCTGAGGCTCCCTTTCAATTCACTCTCTGACGCAGCTGTGCACGGCACGCAGTGATATATATATCAAGTAACTGTGACATACCCCAGCCTCTGATGATGATCTCGGATTGCACGCCACCTCCGGGACTTGATGGCTGCACATATGACTCGTGGTGACCCGGCCTGTAGGTGAGCGATAAGCAATCTTAGTCGTTGGCATCGAAGATGCTTATTGAAGAATCTTAGCCGACTTGACAGGACCCCATTTTTCTCTGACTCGAAACACTGTCACGCTTGCGGTGGTCTGTCGCTATTGTGACGGCAAATGCTTTTGTCTACCAAAGTACCGTGACTCGTAAAACCCGGTCATATTTAGCGCGACCGGGACGTGGTTAGAGTGACACTTCTTTCCCTATTGGTGAGTGGCGCATTACTTCCGTAGCAATGCGAGTCTGATGATCAGGACAAAACCATTTTATTAAGAAGTCCTACGCCCTCGACATTTATTAAACAACTCTCCTTCGCATCTCTTAATCGTCTATTTACATAAACAGCGCTCTCACCCTCTACCTCTTCCCCCGCGCCGCACTCTACCATGCATGTCCCTCTAGAGAAAGACTACGAAGCAGCTTTCGGAGCATTGCAAAGCCAATATGGTCTAGGGGGCCATGTTCCACGGGTTCCCCAACGAGATTCTAGTTCCCGCAAATGGTACAAGTGGAAAAGGACTGGCTCTTCGGAATCCCTGCTAGGACCCTTGATACGCCCCCTTTCGTCGCAGTTGACGAGGGCGACTCAGAAGGGTGAGCGGAAAGAGTGACAAAATCATCAAGGCATGATTGATGCGAGGTGCGCAAGTCTTGTACTGCAATATTGCTGTGGTACTGATGAATGATGATCTTGATCTAGATGCTTGATTGTTAGCTTGTGACTTGTTATGATAGGGTTAGCTAAGCTCGGAAAAGTAAATAGTACATATTGCATGTTTATATTTGTTTTGGCAAGGGTATTTTCTGTCTCTTGTCTGGAATGCAGCCATCGCTCGTCGTGCGGTCGGGCAGGTCGGCTTGGAAAGGTCAGCCTTGGTCGCAGGCCGACGGTCGTTTCTGAAACGTCAGCAGGTCCGTATTTCGTGGCGTTTTCGAATCTGAAGCAAGCGTTGGAAGACAACCTTCCCATTCGGACGAACGCACGCGCGTGCACTGTCTTGCCCAATTTCGTCGGGTGAGTCGGGATGTCTGGAGGCGAACTCGGTTGACCTGGGGCAGCGTGCGGTTCATGGTGCACAACGGCAAGGACTATGTGCCGGTGACGGTGACGCAGGACATGATTGGGCACAAGCTGGGCGAATTCGCGCACACGAAGAAGCGATTCACGTACAAGCGAGTATCCTTTTCGACGTGGATCGCACTGGGTACTTACGCGCGGAAACAGGGCGACCAAGAACCGGTGAGCGAGTGGGCGCGGGAGTTCTTGTGTACTAGTTTGTCAGTTACCGTGGCGATATGTTTTTTCTTTTCTTTTCTTTTCTTTTCTTTTAATAAGTGAGAGCGGATACATCCGAGCTGAGCCCCGACCGAATCTTGCCGCTCAGTGTTGTCCGTGCGCACCCTCGTCAGCGTCGAACTTGTCTCATATTCGCTCCCGATTACGCTCGTATTTCTTTCTTTCTCCTCCTCGTCCATCACAGCGAGCATTCGCTCCCTTGGCAACCGACCCACCGCCTCGAACTTTTACACGCCCATCTCAGCCTCGTGCTTAAATTACTGAATGGACAATGGCCTTCAATCTTACCGCGACCAACCTGACCCCCTCCAGGCCTGCTCCACACGCTCCCATCAGACGCACGCACGACTCCCCAAACACCGCACAGTACAATAACGCTCTTCAAAGCTCCGGTTACAACGCTTCCTTTTCGTCCGGCTCGTCCTACGCCTCAGATTATACCGGCATCGGCGGATCTCCAATCCGGTATTCGGACTCTTCGATGAACTCGCAGGTCATTCGGAATGGCATGGTCACCTTGAAGGAGGAGGGCTTTGCGAGCTTCATGTTTCTCAGAAAATGGCTTGTCTTGAAGGGCGAGACACTCACCATACACAAGAACGAGGTGCGTATGCGCTGGCCTCTTGGAGCTCCTCGACTGATCTCGGCGCAGTCGTCCCCGGTGCAGAGCGCGATCCTGTTGCACGACATCACCAATATCGAACGGGTCGATCTCAAACCCTATTGCCTTTTTCTCGAGACCAAGGACAAGCGATACCACATCGCTCTCAAAAACGACGAGGAGCTCTACGGTTGGCAGGATGATATCTATTCTCGGAGCCCGTTGATGGGCGTTAGCAACCCCACCAACTTCGTTCACAAAGTCCATGTCGGTTTTGATCCGATCTCTGGTGCCTTCACCGTACGTATTTTTTTTTCTATGGGAGAGCGGAGCCCTCTAATGCCACAACTTCTCGAACAATTAGGGCATGCCCGAACAATGGAGCAAGTTGCTCACCAAGTCAGCCATCACTCGAGAGGACTACGCCAAGGACCCCCAGGCCGTCCTCGACGTCCTCGAGTTTTACACTGATCATCAGAAGCGCGAACTCGAGGAGATGGGCATGCCAGTCGCACGCTCTGTCTCGGGCAATTCAGCTGCTTCTTCTCTCACGTTGCTCTCGGGCACTTCAACTGCTACTTCGCTCACGGCATTCTCGGTCGACGGCACCCCTCCCCCGCGGTTTAACGCCGGGACTGGTCTTGGCGGTACCACCCTCGGAAAAATACCTTCTCCCCTCGATACTCGGTCGTCGTCGGCTAAGCGTCAGGAAACGCCCGCGGATACCCCTTCGACCACGTCCCCGCCCAACGGTCTCTCCACTACCGCGTTGGCCGCCGCGCGTGCCGCGGAGCTCGTTAGTAGCTCGCACACTCAACACACACATACGATCTCTTCTCCGGCTCAAGGCAATGGCGGACGTCCGCAGATCCCAGCCATGCTCCAGACTTCGACGTCGCTTCAGCCGAGTCGGCCCGCACCGCCGCGTCCCTTGTTGACGGCAACGCGCCCGGCGCCTGCTGCCCCGAAACCGCCTATCCCCGACCACACGCCGTCGACGGCTGATTTACGCGCTCGGGCACAAGGGCGTGGTGGACCTGACAGCGCATCGAAGCCTTCTTTGGACAGGCAACCTTCGCAGGATACACTCAGGGACAAGGAACGCGAACTGCGCGAGCAGCGACGAAGAGAGGACCGTGAACGTGAGAGGGAACGGGAGCGAGAGAGAGAAAGGGAGAAGGAACGGGAACGGGAGCGAGAACAACGGGAACGGGATCGAGAACGGGAGAGGGAACGGGAACGGGAGAGGCATCAGGCTAGGGAAGAGGCTGAGCGCGCTGCTGCTAAATCAGCTCCGGCCACTGCGCTTACAGCGACGCAGCCTGCTCCTGTGCCTGCCGGTGCGACCGTTGGGCCTCCTTCCGTGAAGCCGTTGCAACCGGGGAAGAAGAAGGAGGCGGCGCCCCCTGATGTGACCGTCACTGCACCCGAGGGCGAGGATCCCGGGGTGGCCGAGGCGGCCAAGAAGCTTGAGAAGTCCAAGGATAAGGAGAAGCGTATCAGTACCATGACAGAAGCTCAGATCATGGAGAAACTTCGCTCGGTCGTGTCGGAGGAGGATCCCAAGACGTTATATAGCAAGATTA